>BLKR01003470.1:0-144347 GCA_011170035.1 Teleogryllus occipitalis | reverse complement strand
AATTCGCAATCATGAAATGTACGTGGAATAAACAATTTAATCAAATCTTGAATTTTTTTTAGTTTTATTCTGTTCTTTTACCACTTTTATTTGCTTTTACACCTTCTGTTCTTTTACACCTTTTGTATACATTTATTTTCTTTATCATCATTCGACATTTGCGTTACGGACAAGTAGGCCTACTTTGTAAGACGGAAAAAAGAATAAATTTTCACTAAATATTATAAGTTCATCTTATAAATAACTATTTTTCTGCTAGCCACGGGTCAAATGCCCAAGTGAAGCCAACCCATATGTATTTCAAAGGTCATGCAGGTCATGTGATTAATCGTAAGTTATTTTACAAGTAGTAGTTATTAAAATAATTAATTTTCAGGAAGTTGGCGGCTTTGAGAACATTCGTATGAATATTGCGTGGCTGCCAAGTTCCTTTTCAATACTGAGATCATGAGTGTTTCACATTACATTCACTACTGTGAGCTATAAAAAAGTACTACATCAAGAGCAGAACACCCCCAATGCAAGAAACTCCAAGAGACGTCAGACAGAAAGGTAAATCATTTTGAACTGCGGCCATGGAGAATCTAACGGCCATAACATCTAATATCTTGCCATAAAATGCCCTTTTATGAACGATTTTTTACAATTTCCCACAGCGGTCGTTTAAAATGTCGGTGTGGAAAATAACTGAATTTGCTGACGCGCCTGTTTGTGTCGTTTAAAAAGCTGGTGTGGAAAAGAAGAGAGTTTGCTGAGGCGCCTGTGTGTGTTTGTGTGTTGCAGACGCCCTGCTGGAGGACCTGCAGAGCAGCGTGGCGCGGGGCGGCGGCGTGGGCGTGGGCGGGGGCGGAGGGGGCGCGCCGGCGGTGAACGGCGTGAGCTCGTACCGGCGCGAGGTGACGCGCACCCTGGAGCGCGACGCGCCGCCGCAGGTGATGCACCTGGCGCCCGCCAACCCCACCACCGTCGTCGCCGAGCGCTCCGCCAGCCCCCTCGTGAGTACCCCCAGGAGAGGGGGTCCGACGATGCGATTCTTTGTTGTTTTGTATAGGTCTTTCAGGAAGCTCGAACTGAGTGATAGTTAATGTTTATGATGTGCTCTTTGATCAAGATATGATGCGATTTATTACGAATGTTGGTTATCATTTGAGAGATTACAGCTTCTTTGGCTGTGGATAGAAACATTCGGGACTATTTACGCGCATTCAGAATACATTTAGGAACTAGTATCTGTAGTATTTTAAGCGTTAGTGTAATGTTGTTAAATACATTGTTTTGTTATGACAATACATTAGTCTTTATTTGGCATAAAAATGTACTTTTGTCATTTTGTCAGGTTAGGTAAAAATAGTGTGGCGAAGAGTTCCTTTTTTTAATCTAAGAACTTGAAAATAAAACATTTTTTTGGTTAAATGATTAAACATCTATATTAGATGATAATTCTATTTATTTATTTAGCAAAATTATCTAATATCTACTTCAATTCAAACAAAATTTAAGTGAATGGCTTGGGCAGTAACAAGATAAACCACACTAGCCACAGCAAGCCTCCCACTCACTCTTCGTAAATATTAACATCTTCATCTTGTGCAATTGAGACTTAACCTTGATATTCTGTATGTCTTCTTCATATTTATGAAAAAGTTGGTGTAAGAAGATGATACACCCTGCAAACAAAATCCACGTATTAACATTTACGAAAAGCGGGAGGTTGTTGTAGCTGTCGTGGCTTATTTTGTGACTGCCCCAAGCCCTTCAATTATTAAAGACGTAGGTCGACCAAAATACGAACGTATTTGAAGAGTAAGCTTGTTGTTGGATTGCAATGGATGAGTTGTGCATTGGTTGCAGCTTCCGTCGATGGGGGCGGTGGCGCCGGGGGAGCAGCGCAGCGTGTCCTACAAGACGTACCAGTACCAGACCTACCACACGGCGGTGGGCGGCGACGTCCGCTCAGGTGAGCCCTCGCGGGGAGCTGGAGGGGGGGGGGGCTTGGGCGCGCGCCAGCGCTCGCTCAACAGCCGAGAGCGCGCCTCCCGCTCGCGCCACGGACGCCGCACCCCTGCGACCGCGCGGGAGGGGCGTGGCCGCGCGCTGGGGGAGGACGAGGTCACGAGACGGCCCAAGACGCATCATTCATTCATTCATTAATTGGCTGATGTTTCCGAGCGCGACAACTGCTATGGTAATTAGTTCCTATGATGCACATTAAGGAGGGTTTTATCCCGGGAGGTGGCGGTGTTCCACCCCGCTGAAAGATGATTTGATTGATTGATTTTTTCGTGTTTCCGGGCGCGTCAACAGCTTTGGTCACTAGTCCCGTTAGTGTAGTGCATGCTTTTTCTCTCGGGAGATCTTCCCCCGCTGGATGGCGAGATCCGGCGCCGACCTACCGGCAGCTAGTGGGGTTTCCCCCTAACCATGACTCTCCCACCCGCGGGGCACCGCCCCAGCCGGGACTAGCTCTAAGCTCCCGACCGGTCTCCCGGAATATGTGGTAGTGTAGTGCATGTTAGAGTGTGTGTGTGTGTAAGGGGAGAGGATAGGACAAGGAAGAGGAAGGACAGATCGCGCGCGGTCCGTGGCCCGTTCGGTAGGGTACTGCTCCGGCATTCGCCTAGTGTTGATCGGAGAAACCACGGAAAACTACCAATCAGAGCAGCCAGCCGCTAGAATTCTCCTCCAGACAGCGACTGAATTCGACCTAGCTGAAAAGCAAGTGTCGAAAATCCTGTCGCCGTCAGGACTCGAACCTGAAAGATGAGGTGTGGCGCCAACCTACATGTCGACTTGCGGTGTTTTCTCCCTCACGATATCGCAAGCGTGACACCGCCCCAGCCGGGAGAAGCTCTGAGCTCCCGACTCGTCCCCCGACAGGTTTGGCAGTGTAGCGCACTTACGTGTTAAGTGTTTGAAAGGGTTAAGGATAGGCTACGGAAGAAGTAGGAAAGATTGCTCGCGTTCCATAGCTGGTTTTGTTAGGGTCCTGCTCCGTCATTCTTCTAGTATTACTTGGAGAAAAGGCTGAAAACTCCCGATCAGAGCACCCAGCTGCTGGAATTGTCCTTCAGAACAGGACTACAAGGAATGAGGAAAAGAGAGAGAGAGAGAGAGAGAGAGAGAGAGAGAGAGAGAGAGAGAGAGAGCAGGGGGTAAGAAAGATTGAGAGCAGGACATGTGGTTGGCATGGGCGTTGAGAAGTTGCGATCGCAGTAAGACTGGGGAGACGAGGCGAAGAGAAAGGAACTGCTAGCCAGATGCGGGAAGCAAATCGGTGCGGGGATAGATGCTCGGAGTGTTAAGGGTGGGGATGATGGGGGACCATTCGGACCATTAAGGAGCCTGGGACAAGACTCTCGAGAAAGATTGTTGAGCTGTGGGGAAGACCGAAACAAATGTAGTTGAAAACGCTGGATGTCAAAAATGATTGTGATGAGATGAGATTAAATGTGTTGGTGCGCGTATACACAGACAAGAAGTGGAAAGAATCCGTTTTCCTAACTAAATTTCATTCATTGTTTTACTCCGTGTAATTTTCTCTCTCTGCTTTCATTGACTTTGTTCAGTTTTCATAATGTTTGTACGCATTTCTGCAAACGACAAATAATTTCGAATCCATAATGCCATCAGTCGCGAACCGCATAATAACGTGGACAAGGATCCACGCATTTTCTCTGGCGCCGAAGAAACGAGGGCAGAGGGCGCGGCGCGCGGAGGCGAGAGCCAACATCTTTATCGATGCGACTCCAGCTATTTCGGGGGAAGCGAAATATGGCGCGCGGAGTGTGTCAGGCTCCGAATTAATCCCACTGTCAGGCGCTCCGTGGGTGTGTCAGCTGCTTCAAATTAAAATCTCCTGAGATTATATGTCATTGCAGAAGAAAATTAGACAAACAGATGGACACGAAATAACATGTTGCTGTCATGTAGAGAATTTGTACGCGTCAAATTCACTAAGTGATTAAATACGAAAAGAACACCTTTTGGTGAAAACAATGTACAATACTGATTTAAAAAATACGTATTATTGCATTTGATTAGTATTTTTAGAAGGTCACTATTTCTATGAATATTGTAGTTTATTATTATTATTGTTTGAATGTTACGGGAATGTTCTTGACTAGGTCACAACAAATGCAGAAATATTATTTTACATCTCAACATCTCATATTTTCATACAATATTTTTTTCTATATTTAATTTCTATAGTTAAAAACCACCTCAAAATTCAAACACTCCAGTTGATAAGAGCAAGGAATCAAATTTCAGCAATAGAATGCTAACCGTTGGAAATATTTGTTTTATGCTAAACATGGAGCACTGAAACAGCAAACGACTGAAATAAAAACGGCACAGGCTACCAAATACAACCCGATGCCTTGAACACAAAAAGAGAGCATTCGCCTCCACATGGCACTCCTGTCGATTTCGAAGACATAATGTACGGACTTTCCAAAACCGTCTGTCGGTGTGTTTCAACACGGCGGACCTCTCATTAAAAGGAAAAGAGGTCAGGCGAGCGGTTTGGGTGCGCGGGGAGGGGGAGGGCAGGGAAGGGGCAGGGGCTCAGCAACCCGGCGCACACGCGCGCACGCGAACTCCGCGGAGGCTCTGCCGCAGGCGCAGCCACGCACCCACACACGCACCACGCACGCACCCACGCACGTACACGCGCGACTCTCCCATTCTGAGAGCGTAGGCTTCCGCGGCTGGAGCCAGGAGCTGCTTGGCTGGCCGGGAGACGCCGCGTCATACGCGCAGGTGCCAAAGTTTCGGCCGCAATTCTGCGTCCTTTCTCAGGGCAAATTCAAGGGCACGCACCTACCTCCGGGAGAAATACTGAATGGCGTCCGAAACGTTGGCACCTGTGCGTATGACGTATGGCCTGTGCGTATGACGTATGTGCGTATGGCACCTGCAATGCCAATTTCCAATGTACCCATAAATTGACGGAAATCTAAGCAAGTCTGACCATGGGAAAGGTGTTGATGGTTTCAATTATAGTTACCCAGGAACTTCGGAAAAGTACAAAAACAATCAATCAGTTTTGATTTCGACTGCAAAATGCAAATATTTGATTGTGTTATTGCGCGTATTCTGATACAACGCTTACCAATTGAATTCTCGTACTCTTTTTCCATAAATTAATCTATATAGCGTAAACCGCTTGCTAGTAACTCTAAAAAACAATCAATCATGAGCTGAAAGGGTTTTTGTTGTGGGTTTGCTATAAGATGTTGCCTTGCGCTAAAAAGTTTTTGCTAGAAATTTTAACGGCAGCGTGTACTACTATTGAAAATGTTGCAATATGGTACATCTTCTCGGTTCGCATGTTCTATTTTGCTTTCCGTTTCCCATTAGTTTGCATGTGTCACACGTTTAGCGATTGCAGTGAGAGCTTGAAACTACTTCAATTAATTAATACGCTGCACAGTATAACAAATAATGGAATGTCGTACTCGGATATTTCCCTTACGTGCCGTTAAGAGTGCGCGCATGAGCAAAGGCGCCAACTTACGAGTACGCTAGGGATTAACGGAAAACCTATGTAGTTTTTTCACACTCCGAAAAATGTCTGACAATGGCAGGAGCTATTTAAGAAAGAGCGACATGCGTTGTGAGTAGAGATGGGCCAATCAGAACATCGATTACTTTTAACCTTTAAACAGATCTGAAAATTTCGTTTTTCTTCATCGATTCTTTTGAATCGCAGGTTCTTTTAAACTATGAATAATCCCTTGACTTTTACAGTTGATACATTTCTATTACTATAATACTTGCGCTAGAATTTTTTTGCCGAATGTTCGTAAAATTGCCATACTTCTTATGCACTGCTTTGTCGTGATTTTACCATGTTTGCTTAATTTCTACACGTAGCCTCGTGGGGTGTCATCAAATAATAATGCCGGCGAGAACAAACCCGTGCTACCGAAAGATACCTTTAACGGAACCGGTTTGTAGGAGATCTTGGCGTTTAGTTTCTAATTGAACCTCGTTCACGGCGCACATCTGGCGCTTGTTAGAGCAAACCTGCAACATGTGCCGGCTGTGCAAACACTGTCGATTAACTTCCCATCGTGCTTCGACTCACGAGAGCCATAATGATGTGCTTCAAGACGTTTGGCAGGCGAAATGAGCCGCAGCCAGTCGAATTCTGTCGCCTCCGCCCACAAGTTTGCATTTGGTGTATTTCTTTTTCATAAACAAAACTTCTATTGATAATGATGCAGCTGACGAATAATTATCGGCCAAACGTTGCTTGAATGGCCACTGGACACTGGTGCATCGTGAATGCTCGTAACGGTTTCAATACTGCCAGTGGTCCGGATGAGAATGTTAGCAGCAGAGAAAGGAATATTCGCACCCAGTTTCCTTTTTAGCACTTTCATGAGGTGGCCACGGAAGATTCATGACACTTGTAGCCAAGCTTTAAAAAATATCCCGTTGCAAGAGATGACACTGATTGACACACTAAATCAAATTTCTAAAAGTACAAAATTCGAAATTACCATTAAATGCAATTGATAAAATTCTAACAAATTTACCACAGACTTTCAACTTACGTCGTTCGCAAGCACGCATTCAGCTTTGCGGAGACTTCTAAAAATTCAACAACTACGTTTCCTAAAAAATTCGAAAGATCGCTGGAAATTAAAAAGAGAGATGGAGGGGAGAGGGAGCACGAGAAAAGGGGATGAGAAAGGGCGAAATATAAAGAGGAAATGATTTTTCAGAGGGAAGAGGGTCAAAGTTGTACTAATGATAATAAAAGAGCAGAGGTTCAAAGACTTGTATTGACTATTGAAGGGATGCTACAAGAGTAGTAGTCAATAGTATTTAGCTCAACGGAGCAGATGTAAATTGCGAAGATATTGCGTATTCTCCTCAGTTATTAAAACAATTGTTGCTAACCCTCGTTTATCTTATGTTGCGTTTCATGCACATTTTATGTATTCTTTTTTAGACAAACTGCATGAATTCTCATGAAAGATCGGCCTGTGATCGGCGAGTTTCGAGAAAGGTAGTGACGTGAGTCGCACGTGTGTGTTGCAGCGACGTTGCCCTCGTCGCCGCCCGCAGCGGCGCTCACGTCCAGCAGCGTGAGCAGCGCGACCAGCGTGGGCGGCGCGGGCGGCGCGGGCGGGCTGGGCGCCGCCGACTCCACGTCGGACGCTCGCCTGCAGCAGAACCTGCACGAGCTCGACAGCCTCCTGGTGGACCTGCGCCACGCCCAGCGCGCGGGCTTCGACCCGCCGCCCCCGGCCGCCAACGCCTACGCGCACCAGCACGCCCACACGCCCCACGGTCAGTGCCGTATAACCGCTTCCTTCTTGCCTCCACTGGTTATAAAATAGAACTATCCCTGGCTATAACCGCTTCCTTCTTGCCTCCACTGGTTATAAAATAGAACTATCCCTGGCTATAACCGCTCCCTTCTTGCCTCCTAACAGGACAAGGAATACCGAGCACCGCTAGTTATAAAATTAACTATTCCTGGCTATAACCACTTCCTTCTTGCCTCCTAACGTGACAAAGAATATCGAGCACCGCTGGTTATAAAATAGAACTATCCCTGGCTATAACCGCTTCCTTCTTGCCTCCTTACGTGACAAGGAATATCGAGCACCGCTGGTTATAAAATAGAACTATCCCTGGCTGTAATCGCTTCCTTCTTGCCTCCTAACAGGACAAGGAATATCGAGCAACGCTGGTTATAAAATAGAACTATTCAGTCCAAACCAGTCACTTCCTTCTAGTTTCCCAACAGACAAAAAGTATCAAGCATCACTGGTTATTAAACTAAACTTCAGCTCAAACTAGCCACTTCCTTTTAGTTTCCTGACGGACAAGTTTCATGCCTCACTATTTATAATAGGAAACTAGTCAGTTCAAACTGGTCGGTTTGTGATGAGTTTCCTTTTGATTTTTATGATGACCGTTAATGATTTATGACCAAAATGCTTGTGACGTAGATACTAGAAATTAATTACGAATACATTTTATGACTTTTCTGTAGTTACGAACCATATTTATTTTGTTACAGCTTAATGCTTGATCGATACCCTTGAATGGGGAATTAATTCGAAAGTAATCGTGTACAAAAAATGGGACTGGATAATGTTAAATCAGAATACCAGATTACCCTGGCTTCACTGTCAATCAAAAGGCAAGAAGACAATTAAATATGTCCCAGTCACCACTCCCAATCACCAACTGTTGAAATAGAAATATAATTTTCTGCGCATAAAATGATTCCGAATGAAAAAAAGTTACATATGTTTTGTCATTTATATTTTTAGCAGTGCACCTTTTAATACTTCATACTGTTTTTTAATAAAACAATTTGCTATTAAATAGAATTTACCTTAAAAAGCTATTTTCAAGTCAAATTATAGATCGTATTTCAGAAATTACGCGTGTTTCCGACTTTCAAAAGCATTATAAAAGCCCCTACAATTGTAGATTGTCATATGTATGGTAAAGTATCATAAGCACAGTGATGAGATGAAATATGACGCTTTGCCTAAATGGTAACTTGAATTCGATCGTTGAAACTATTGATTTTATTAGAATTCTCGAGCTGACCACTTCGAGACTACCTGTTCTGATGATGCCATGTACGAGTGATGATTTAAAAAAAACTAAACTCCGCAACTAGAAAACTGTTTTTAAAATGTAATCATAATCTAACAATAATGTATTCAGTTTCACTAGCAACATCATCCCTATTCTCATCTTTGTGCGCCGGTTCATCAGTTCCCGTCCTGTATCATTCCACTCTATCACGGGATTTTAACAGATTGCGAAGAATTTAATTATTCTGGTCGGGAAACTAAATAGCACAATTCGAACTGATGAACGGTTTGAACTGATTACCTGTGCTTCTCAGTGAACTAGATGGTTCGGATTGCGTGGTTGAATCACGGTCGTTCCAGAGAGGTTCTAAGCTGGCCATGTAAGTTTCTAGTGCACGCGTATGACCTGACCAGATTCAGTCATAAATTTTGGTGATGTCTCATCTCTATGTGATGTTGCATCGCTGTGTGTTGTCACATTGTGTGTTTACACTTTGTTTCCGGATAATATCTGGAAAACCATTTTTTAAAAGTAAATCATTACTGATACTAAATCTTTTTGCAATGAACCCAAATAAAACATAATTCTCTTCAGAATACTAAATGAAAATTCAATGAGCATGTACACTTGCATCTCCTTGGTAAAACTCTAAAATAACTGTCTTTTGCAGGTAGCACCACCACTACGCGTACAGAAGTAGTGACGAGCAGCGGTGGCATTGATCCTGGCCTCCTGTAAGTACCTGTTGCGACCCTCCGTTCCTCTTACACCACGTGTAAATGAATTGCTTGTCAAACACTGCAAAGAATTCAGACGAACAGAGAAGCCTGCCAAGAAGGATAAGACGCGCGGACATCGTGTAAATAGGTCAAAGTGACGGTTGACGAAACATCTAAACAGAATAACAGCCGGTCAGACTCAGGCGACTGACGCAGAAAGGAGTGCAGCTCTTGCGAAGAAACTCAAGAACAAGATGTTCAAAGTCGTTCCTTCTTCTCAAAAATCACTACCCATTGTGAGCAAGGCACGGGGAATTTGACGATTTGTTCAGAGTGTACACTGAGTTTTAATCATAGAATGCTCTTGAAAACTGTTTATGGACTATCAAAAATCTTCTGAAACTTGCGCAATTGTGACGCCGTTGGATTTAATTAAAGTTTTAATCATAGAATGCTCTCGAAAACTGTGTATGGACTATCAAAAAGCTTTTGAAAATTGCGCAATTGTGCCGCCGTTGGATTTAATTTAAGTTTTAATCATAGAATGCTCTCGAAAACTGTGTATGGACTATCAAAAAACTTTTGAAAATTGCGCAATTGTGCCGCCGTTGGATTTACAAGGCCAGCTTGTGTCGGTTGTTTTGACACGACATTCGTTTAGAAAACAATTGTTTTTATGGCTAACAACAAAATGATTCGAGACTATATTAGAATTGTAAAAGTTCGATAAATGTAGATCCAATTGTAATAAAATCTGGTGGTCTCGATCGTGTAATTTTCAAGTTTTGTTAGGAGGGAGCTGCTGCACCAGCGCCTCTGACGAACCCAAAGGTGGCGACAATTTTAATTCTGAGTTTTCATTTCCTTTTATGTGCATTACCTTTCATTTTTATTATTTTCTTTATCATTACTCTTGATTGGAGTTAAATTATGACTAACTCGTTGTTACAGCTTATAATAGTAACAAGACCGCAACTAAAGCTTCGTAGACCAGAAGGTTACAGATTCGAGTCCCAACAGTCGCAGGAGATTCGACACCAGCTAAATTGCACACTTAAGTTGACACCTACTTTCCGGATGAGAATTCTTGAGGCCGGCTTCTCTGATCGATTACAGGCAAAGACCTGAATTGTACTCTAAGTAACAGGCCACGGATCGCGCACAATATAATTATAATAATATAATAATAAATAATGTACTCGTGTTATTAGTACAAGTATATTAAAGTAATTTATTATTTATTATGTATTGATTTATTATGTGTTGAACTTATTATACATTTTACATTTATTTATAAGTAAAGTGTAGTAATAAATTTGTTTATAAATTAAATACAGTCATGCTTTGATTTAAAACCATAAAACTGTGAATAACAGAAATAATAATAGTAATATGAGAGCGTAGGCTTCCATAGGCTATCCGTAGGCTATTCGCCCTGAGGAAGGACGCAGAACGGCGGCCGAAACGTTGGCCCCTGTGCCCAGGACTCGGAGCAGCTAATAATATTACTAGCATTCGGCCCAAAAAGTGGTAATTGCGTTCGCGCCCTGTGAGGCCGCTTGTGCCGTGTCGTGCGCAGGGAGCCGCTGGACCACAGCACGCCCGCGCCGCCCGCGCGCCAGCAGCCGCTGGCGCCCTCGCCCGCGCAGCAGCAGATGGCGCGCGCCGTCGAGTACAAGACGTTCCGCACGGAGCGCCAGCACCAGCACTACACCGACGGTGGCCCCGCGGGGGTGGGCTACGGCGCGCCCATGCCGCCCCCCGACTCCCCGCGCCTGCAGCCCAAGCGCACCTCCTCTGCGCAGCGCGAGCTCGTGAGTACAAATGGGACAAACTTCTACGGCATGTAAGGAGGGTAGAAATTCATCACGTTTTGCCAGTGGGAAATTGCATATTACGGTTACTTGTTGTGTCCCCAAAACACTCAGAAGTGTGAATATATATTGTGCACATTTACAATTTTCAACTCATACACTAGGAGAGGTGGGTTAGGACATCAAGTGATGTCACTGCAGTGCCTCTGACCAGGAGGTCCCGATCGTGACAGGATTTCGACACTAGCTAGTTAGCTGGGTCGAGTTCTGCCGCTGTCTGGACGAGAACTCTAGTGGACGGCTGCTCTGATTGGGAGTTTTCCGTGGTTTCTCCGATCAACACCAGGCGAATGCCGGAGCAGTACCCTAACAAACGGTCACGAACCGCGCGAGATCTTTCCTTCCTCTCCCTTCTTCTGCCCTCGCCCCTTACTTACATACATATGTGCATGCACTACATTACCACACCGGGAGACCAGTCAGGAGTTTAGAGCTTGTCCCGGCTGGTGCCCCGACGGTGCCCCGCTGGTGGGAGATACCTGGGTTGGGAGACCCGCTAGCAGACAGTAGGAGCCATATCTCACCATCCTGCGGAGGAATATCACCGCCACCTCCCAAGAAAAAAACATGTACAACACTTACGGGACATGATCATAGCAATTGACGCACCCGGAATCTTCAGTCAATCAATCAAACCCATTTACAAAGCCGTTTACAATTTATTCTGAAGGTATACCAGACTCGAAGCACGGTCTCCGTCACCAGAATGAACCAGTCCGTAGTCGAGATCATCAAATGTCCAACAAGAAACTACTGTAGCAGGCACAGTCGGCGTAAACAAATATTTATACACAGTCACTACACACAGGCGCGCTCTCCACAACTCAAGTCTCTCTAACCTGGCGCTCGTAGCAGGGAGGCGACGTCAGGGGGCAGAGACTCGCCTCGGGCTCGCGTTCCAGTGGCCGCATTCTCCCTTTCGAGCCCAATAACGCGCGCTGCCCAGCTGCTCGCGCGCCAACTTCGAATGCTCTACGCATCTGTAACGTTACTCATGTGAATTTTCCTCTGATTTTTACGCAACCGCTTATGTTTCGGCAGATCACATTATGACGCAGGCAAAGACCTTTCATGAACCTGTCAAACGTCTGTATGTATGGAATTGTTTAACAATCAGGTAAAAATGTCACATGTGTATATGCATATAACTCCGTTATGTGCCATTTCCCACATGGTTATTGGGCTACAAAATGATGATTTGTGATCCCTCTATACGCTCGAGAAGTTTATAAAATTTATTCAGATATATCTTATACTTGTAAGGGGAGCAATACTTGTAAAAGCAATACTGATGTTGCCAATTGAGTGGTACCCGGGAGTGTCCCCTCCTGGAGAGTTGCATGTTCCTTGCTGAGAAAGTATTAATTTCTTCGTGCCTGGGATAAAAATAATGCGCTATGGTGCTCATTTATTTTTTTTTTTCACTTGGAAACATTCCAATCAAGGAAATTGGAGAAAATCATATTCCCGATGGTATTCATAGTCTTCATTCAGACTGTGGTGCGTAAGCGAAAAAGGACTTTAATTCGTTCCCTCTTGGAATTTTGATCCTTACGGGATAAAATTGCAAATTTGCACTCTGGCAATGTCACTTATCAGTAACTATCATTCTTAATAGCGGACACGGACACTGAAAAGTACCTCGTCAACGCAATTAAAACGAAAACGAATAGCCTCGAAAAAAGATATCGCTTATTTCTTTATTTTGATTTTTAATAATGTATCTAATAATTTCCCCCTGCTAGCAATTTTTGGAATTCGATATAATGGATAATATTTCAAAAAGTACGCATTGTTTCAAATTAATACCAAACTTTTTTAGTGCAGAGAGAATTGTTAGTGCTTACCTTGAAAAGGGTATATTACGGATGATTTGATGTCAGAAACGCAAGTGACGTTTAAGGAAAATTAAAATTATCAACATCTGCGAGAAAGACGAACTTCATGTTGGAGACAGTCGTGAGATTTGCTGTTGGGAAAAGGATCAGAAATATTTTAGTAATAAAAAGTCACATCATTAAATTATAAATTGAAAGTGAATATCCTATTTCAAATTGAAAGTGAAAAAGATAAACGCTCATTTCTCTACACCCCGGAATTGAATCTGTTTTTGTTAACTGTTTTGAAGTTAAATAAATAAAATGAAAATTGTCAATAAATTAATATTCAATGTACTCTTCAGCAATTTACTCCTTAATGTAAGTATGCTGATATATGCTGATCGGGTGCAGGGTCATCTGGTACGGCATCAGGTCGATCTAGTTAGTACCCTTTGTCCCCTTACTTATACACACACACTCACATGCACTACATTACTAGACATGTCGGGAGCTTAGAATTTGTCCCTGGCTCGGCGTCAGACCTCGCCACCCACCGGGAGATCACCACCACCTAAAGCGATAAAAAATACACTACATTTACGGGACTAATGCCCTTAGCAGTTGGCGCGCCCGGTTTCACCAACAGTTCAGTCTGAGGGAATCCCAAATGTGTATTCGAGCGCAGCTGCCTCGGCGCCAAAAGTCCAAAAGTCCAAAAGTCCAAAAGTCCAAAAGTCCAAAAGTCCAAAAGTCCAAAAGTCCAAAAGTCCAAAAGTCCAAAAGTCCAAAAGTCCAAAAGCCCAAAAGTCCAAAAGTCCAAAAGTCCAAAAGTCCAAAAGTCCAAAAGTCCAAAAGTCCAAAAGTCCAAAAGTCCAAAAGTCCAAAAGTCCAAAAGTCCAAAAGTCCAAAAGTCCAAAAGTCCAAAAGTCCAAAAGTCCAAAAGTCCAAAAGTCCAAAAGTCCAAAAGTCCAAAAGTCCAAAAGTCCAAAAGTCCAAAAGTCCAAAAGTCCAAAAGTCCAAAGCCCGACCCGTGGCGTGCGCAGGTGTACGGCAGTGAGCACGTGAGCCGCCAGCGCACGCGCTCCCCGTCGCCCGGCGGCCCGCAGCGCCGCGAGTACGTGGAGGCGCGCGAGCGCTACCGCGAGAAGTCGCCGTCGCACCAGCGCCTGCAGCGCGAGATCTTCTACAACGAGACCAACACCACCAGCAGCAGCACCGGCGGAGGCGGCGGCACCCCGCGCGCCCACCGCTACCGCGAGCCCTCGCCGCCCCCGCCGCCCCAGCAGCAGCAGGTGCAGCCGCTGCGCCGCGGGCCCTCGCCCGGCCCGCCACAGCCGCCAGGTGACTTTAACGCGCAAGCCCCAGCAGCGCAGGAGGGCGCGGGCGGAGGCGTTGCCAGGCCTACATTGGTCTGGAGAGGGAAGATTTGGGGAGGAAGAGATTGTTAGATTATTATCTTCTTGCATTTCCCGTGTGAAACTCTCACGTATTTCTTAACTAACTGCCTTTCTTTAATTTGTAATCTCATAGAACACTAGACACTAATTTCCTTCATTCTCACTGAATTGTTCATTCCTTTAGAGAACAGTCGTGGAATGATAATGAAGTTCTGCACAGGCACCGTAGAGGTCGTTGCCTCCTTAACTCTTTTGACTAAGAGTTAGTTGTTACTGGAGGTTTCCATCGCATTTTGGGGCATTGCGACTTTGTTACACACCTCTATTTGTAAATAATTTTCTTAGGAAGGTGAATTGTCAAAACTGCATTAAAATGGCTGGATAGTGTATTTTCAGCTTTCAATCCACACCTTGATTATATTTATTGAATAATTTTGTAAATATAGTACATTAAATTTCTATGAAGAAAATTAGGTACGGCTAACCACGACGATCTACTTACCTATTTCACCAACTTCATCTCATGCAACTGGTCTTGTATCGCGTTACTACGCCCATGCCTAATCGTCATTAAAATAAACCAGGGAGATTTACCAAGTTATTGTGTGGCTGCAGGAGCGGACTACCCCACGGGCAGCACGCGCACGGTGACGACGGTGCGCACGTACAACTACAGCACCGGGGGCAGCGGCCCGTCGCCGTCGCCCGCGGGCGGGCAGCCGCCCAGCCGCGGGCGCTCGCCCTCGCCGTCGCCGCAGCGCCCGCCCTACCGCAGCCCGTCGCCCGTGTCCATGCAGCAGCGGCCAGCGCCCGTCGACGAGTACACGCCGCCCCGCGGCCGCTCGCCCTCGCCCGGCCCCGGCCCCGGCCAGCGCAGCCCGCGCCTCAACCAGCACACGGTCAGCCTTCGCACTTACCTTCTCTTCCTTCGCTTTCCTTCTCTTGGAGGTGGTCACTTCAACCAGCACACTCTCAGCCTTCACATTCACCTTCTCTTTTCGACCTTGTCTTGGATGTGATCACTTCAACCAGCACACGGTCAGCCTTTACATTCACCTTCTCTTCCTCTGCTTTCCTTCTCTTGGATGCGGCCAGCGCAGCCCGCACCTCAACCAGCACACAGTCAGCCTTCGCGTTTACTTTCCCTTCTTCTGCTTTCCTTCTCTAGGATGTGGTCACTTCAACCAACACACGGTCAGCCCTCACATTTACCTTCTCTTCCTTCGCTTTTCTTCTCTTGGATGCGGTCACTTCAACCAGCACACTTTCAGCCTTCACATTTACCTTCTCTTGGATGTGGTCACTTCAACCAGCACACGATCAGCCTTCACATTTACTTTCTCTTCCTCTGCTTTCCTTCTCTTGGATGTAGTCACTTCAACCAGCACTCGATCGGCCTTCACATTTACCTTCTCTTCCTTCGCTTTTCTTCTCTTGCATGTGGTCACTTCAACCTGCACTCGATCAGCCTTCACATTTAGCTTCTCTTTGCACACTTCTCTTCCTTCGCTTTCCTTCTCTTGGATGTAGTCACTTCAACCAGCACACGGTCAGCCATCACATTCACCTTCTCTTCCTTCCCTTTTCTTCTCTTGGATGTGATCATTTCAACCAGCACACGGTCAGCCATTACCTTTCGTTCCTTATCTGTCCTCTTCTTGGATGTGATCACTTCAACCAGCTTACCTTCAAGGAGAGGGAGAACCTTCAGTTCTCCTTCTCCTTCAGGACATTCATCTTTATTCTTTTCTCCTTTCCTCTTCATTTCTTTGCTTTGTTCGCATCAATTAACTGACTGTTCGTCGCCTCTATTGTTATAAGAACTATTAATTAATTATTTTCAATCTTTTCTTATTTTCCTTTTCTTTGCTGTTTTTGTCAAACACCATTCAATCAGTCGGACCATCTGTCTCATCTGGGTATACTTTTTTCAATTACTTCAGTATTCCTTCTACCATTCTAAACTTTCAGTTTGGGGCTTGAACTCTTTGCGTGTCAACCAGCAACTGTAATTCTTGAGTACTTTTGCCTTTATTCCGTTCTCCTTCCATTTTTCTCTTTTTATTTAATTTTGCATCGCTGTTTTTGCTTCAAACAGCACACGGTCAAGTCGCTTCCTCCATCTGCCTCTCCTGAATTTATTTTCGCTGCTCCCTTCGGCTCTTCTTTCGTTTCTCAGCTAGCGTTCTTTGCCTGACAACCAGCATTTAGACAACTACTTGTTTCTTCTTTTATTGTTCCATATTCAATCAATTCCCTTGAAAACCTACAATCTCCATTCAGTTCTTCAACCACTTTTATCTGTTGTTTGTCTTTGTCAACCTACGGTCAAGCAGTAATCCAGCGTCTCCAACTCTTTCCTTTGAAGTCTATTGCTCTCTTTCACAGTTTCTTCTCTCTTCTTTCATTTCTTTTCACTTCGCGGTTTCTTCTTTGTGCCGTATTGTCTTAATTTTCTATACTTCATACTTTCCCTTCCATATGGATCATTTCTCAGCGTAATATCGCATGCTGTGTATCTTTACCACTTCTAGTTCATCCATCAACCTCCCCAGGTTTTAAATTCAATCCGTTTTGATTTTAATAATGTTCGTTATCACACATTTTGCATAACTTTTAGAGGGGGCATTGAGCCACACACTTCTCTTTGAAACTATCAGATTCCTTGCTCTGTTCTGTCTGCTTTAGTCGTCATGCTTGTCCCTTGAATGCTCCCGTTTTTCACTACGCATTGCAAACGGTACAAGAAGAACGACAACCACAGCCTTCACTTTGTGATTACAAGACACACTGTGTGTCTTGTAATCCTTCTGTTCTTCTCCCAAACTCTGATATTCCAATTAGATAGAGCCTCTCATAGAAAGAGCACTGACTGTACCTCAGCGGATTTATTATTATTATTATTATTATTATTATTATTATTATTATTATTATTATTATTATTATTATTATTATTATTATTATTTGCTCGCGAATAGGCCATCAGGCCATCTTGGACCACGCAGGACATACACTTGCACGGGCTCAGTATCATTTTATCACGTTGCAAGTATTGCATGTAACTAATTAGGGGGTTCTGCAGTAGGCTGAATCCGAGTTTTATACCCCAGGGTTGTTAGTCCTGGGGGGATGGAAGATGAAATGATGATGATAATGAAGGATGAATGGACGGCGCACACAAACACACCCATGCCCGAGGCGGGATTCGAACCCGCGATCCTTCCATCCGAGATCGCCACGGCACTACTGCCTTAGCGGTCTCGGCTATCCGGACCGGCTATTATTATTATTATTATTATTATTATTATTATTATTATTATTATTATTATTATTATTATTATTATTATTATTATTATTATTACTAGTAGTAGATTTGTAGTAGTAGCAGCATTGGCGTTGAAACTGCTCAAGGCAGACGATAAATCCCGAAGACGTCGGACTCCCGATGATTTCGCCTTGGTTCTTGTGTCTGTCTCGTCACTGACCCTGGTCTTGTCGCGCTTGTTGCAGACGGTGCACACGTACACGTACGACGGGCAGGGCGGGCCGCCCGTGGGCTACCAGGCGCAGCCGCCGCCCGCCACCGTCACCACCTACAAGTACTCGACGACCAGCTCCAGCTCGGACCGGCGCTACCCGGGCCCCGGCCACGCGCCCGAGGAGCAGCCGCTGCTGCAGCCGCGCCCGTTCCCCACGCCCTCGCCCACGCCGCCCGCGGGCGCGCAGCCGCCCAAGCGCCTCGACGACCTCATGGCCTCCTTCTCCGACTCAGAGGTGCGCATTCGCTCTCTCTCTCTCTTCACAAAAACAATACCAACTTTAGATATGCTAGGGTAACACTGCTGTCCAGATGCAATGACTTCGGGGCAGAGAATGACCATCGTCATACGAATATTGGACAGAATTTTAGCGAGATGGGAACATTGGCTCAGAAAAGATCCTACATGTGATTACGGTTTAAGACGAAATTGTTCATATTGTACTTCTGAACAACTTACACACATCAAAAGAAAATTTGAATAATCATAATACATCATAAATTTCAACTTTGAAATATCTAAAATATCCTTGGAATTAGTTTATTTTCGTTAAATGATACATCAACTAATATCAGTAACTCCAACAAAGTTACTGCGAGTAATACATTTGAAAAATGGTTACCGGAAGATTTCTATGTCAGACGAATAAAATTAAATTAATCGTATGAATACTTCAATATTATCTCCTGTGACAATACGATTTTTTGTTACGGTCTTGCAGAACTAATGGAGAAGTTACTTTCTGAATAAATGGTGGCTTTATTGAAATTACGATCAATTTTACATGTCTTTTTCGTTTGGATTCACGGATGTTTAGCAATTAAGGTAGAAAAACTGAAATCCCAAGGTCAGTAGCATGTTTGCATGCAGTCAATAAGTCATTTTAAAAAAAGGGAGAATTTCTAGGAATACACCCAATTGTCGCATTCAGTCAACCAACAAAAGCCTCAGAGTCGAGACGCGTTCACACGCAATTGAACTCAGATTCTTTTCAAGCTTTAAATGATCAGAAATTGGCAAAGGAATAGAATACTATACAACTAATGCAAGTGCTACAAAGAGCTTTATAATTATCGTTGCAGTTGAAATCTCAATGACACTCAGGACAGTTTATATGTCAGAAAGATCAACATCTGTATCCAACCTTGGATACTTCAAGTTAGTCCATAAGTTGAGATTTTAACCCGGGTTTATGTCATTTTGGGAATTTCTTCACTGGTGACGACAGTTATTCCTTATCAAATAAAACATAACATCATTTGTCCGAAAGTCCTCCGACTTTCGTTTGGTAATATATATTTTTCAAACTAAACTCTCTTGAGTGCTCAATAGCAATTGTACAAACCAGGATTCCGAATTTGAGTTTGTAGCTACATCATGATCATTGAAAATTCCTCACGGTCCCCTCTCTCGTAAAGTCAGCACAACGCGAGACTCTGCCCAGCAATACACACCCAGAAACGCAAACGGGAAACATCCTGACTCCCATCCAGGAATAAGAACTGCCTTGCAGCTTTTCAATACGCAAAATACTGGATTATATCGATTAATGGTTTCAAAACTTTTATATTTAGGTAAACGTATAACGCATTGGGGGGTTGAGGCTTTTTCTTGGTTTAATGAGCCATAACGTGTGAGTGAGTTGTGTTCCGCGTGTTGCAGCACGAGCACCCGCCCAACAGCTACTACCGCACGACGACGGAGCGCACGGTGACGTCATCGCGGGACGGGGGCGGCCCGCCCCACGGGGTGCCGTCGCCCGCGCCCGCCCCCGCGCCCGCGCCCGCCACCAACGGCGCTGCCGTGGGCTCGGGCGCCGCCGCCGACGCCAAGGCCAAGGAGGCGGGCCAGCTGCAGGTCAAGGACCGCACACCCACCACCAACGTGGCCGGCCCGCCCGTCTACTACCCGCCGGGCGTCGAGATGTTCGCGCAGCGCGAGGA
Source organism: Teleogryllus occipitalis (assembly GCA_011170035.1). NCBI lineage: Eukaryota > Metazoa > Arthropoda > Insecta > Orthoptera > Gryllidae > Teleogryllus > Teleogryllus occipitalis. The sequence continues at coordinate 124,478 of BLKR01003470.1, read as the reverse complement.
GGCCTCCATGCAGGTGCGGACACGCTCGCGCCCTCGCGTCCTCCCCCGCCCATGCGTTCTCATCGACGGCTCCCCCCTTAGCCTCCATCCGCGTAAACCAGGAGACAATGCCACGCCTCCGCGCTCGAGTTCGCGTCCTCACGACCTTCCCTCCCACGCTCATGCGTCCTCAAGTCCTCGTCGACGGCACCTCCCTGCGCCTCCGTCCGCGTAAACCAGGAGACAATGCCACGCCTCCGCGCTCAGTTCGCGTCCTCACGACCTTCCCTCCTCGTCGACGGCACCTCCCTGCGCCTCCGTCCGCGTAAACCAGGAGACAATGCCACGCCTCCGCGCTCGAGTTCGCGTCCTCACGACCTTCCCTCCCACGCCCTCTCACGCCATTGCGTCCGCATGTCCTCCTCGACGGCTCCCCCCTTAGCCTCCGTCCTCGTAAACCAGAAGACAATGCCACGCCTCTGCGCTCCAGTTTGCGTCCTCACGTCCTTCCCTCCCCCGCCCTCCCAAGCCCTTGGATCCTTATGTGCTTCTCGACGGCTCCCCACTACGCATCCGTCCTCGTAAACGTGGAGCGAATGCCACTCCGCGCTCGCATTCGCGTCCTCACGTCCTTCCCTCCCACGCCCTTGCGTCCTCATGTCCTCCTAGCTCCCCTCCACGTCATACACCCTCCGTCCGCGTCCACAATCACCAGCCAATGCCTTTCCTCGCGCTCTGAAGTCCCGACCTCACATCCTTCCCTGCCCCCGCTTCACGCCCTGCCCCTTCCGCGCCGCTCCGTCCAATGCCATACGACACTCCTTAATGAGCCCTCGCTCCTCCTCTCCTCCCAAGCAACAAACCGCCCATCCGCCCCCACCTCACGTTCAGCAGCGCCGACCGACACCTTCACGCTCTCCTAAGCCAACGCCAAGGCTTTGCTTGCCCGTGAGCCTGTAGCGCGGAGCCACCCAGAGCACTGTGCTCAGGGTGGAATTCGGGGCGAACTAGGCGAATTCGTGACACATTCTCCAGTTTCCTCTCTCGCCTACTCCATATTTCATATCGATTCGTCATTTTCATCCACACGATGATATCAGGGATCCATTACCCAGACACAATATGGAAAGAAAATTTCTTCTCCAACGTATTGTCATCCAGCCCCAGCTCCCCTCCACGTCATACACCCTCCGTCCGCGTCCACAATCACCAGCCAATGCCTTTCCTCGCGCTCTGAAGTCCCGACCTCACATCCTTCCCTGCCCCCGCTTCACGCCCTGCCCCTTCCGCGCCGCTCCGTCCAATGCCATACGACACTCCTTAATGAGCCCTCGCTCCTCCTCTCCTCCCAAGCAACAAACCGCCCATCCGCCCCCACCTCACGTTCAGCAGCGCCGACCGACACCTTCACGCTCTCCTAAGCCAACGCCAAGGCTTTGCTTGCCCGTGAGCCTGTAGCGCGGAGCCACCCAGAGCACTGTGCTCAGGGTGGAATTCGGGGCGAACTAGGCGAATTCGTGACACATTCTCCAGTTTCCTCTCTCGCCTACTCCATATTTCATATCGATTCGTCATTTTCATCCACACGATGATATCAGGGATCCATTACCCAGACACAATATGGAAAGAAAATTTCTTCTCCAACGTATTGTCATCCAGCCCCATCTTCTCTCTCTGTCTCTCTCTCTGTCTCTCTCTCTGTCTCTCTCTCTGTCTCTCTCTCTGTCTCTCTCTCTGTCTCTCTCTCTGTCTCTCTCTCTGTTCTCTCTCTCTCTCTCTGTCTCTCTCTCTGTCTCTCTCTCTGTCTCTCTCTCTGTCTTCTCTCTGTCTCTCTCTCTCTCTGTCTCTCTCTCTCTCTCTGTCTCTCTCTCTCTCTCTCTCTGTCTGTCTCTCTGTCTCTCTCTGTCTCTCTGTCCGTCTCTCTGTCCGTCTCTCTGTCGTCTCTCTGTCTCTCTCTCTCTCTGTCTCTCTCTCTGTCTGTCTCTCTCTCTGTCTCTCTCTCTGTCTCTCTCTGTCTCTCTCTGTCTCTCTCTGTCTCTGTCTTTCTCTCTCTCTGTCTCTCTCTCTCTATCTCCCTCTCTCCTCGCGCCACTCCTCCTCTAACCAACTGTATCACCTCCGCCTTGAAATGACCTCGCACGTTCCCCCTACCACTCCGGTCTCACTGCAAGTTGAATTACGCGCGCTCCGCCTCCATCGCCCCATCCCGCTTGGACCCTTTCAGATCTTGCGCACAACGCTATTCACCTCCCCAGCTCCGGTCCCCCCCCCCTAATGAAAACCACCCCCGCTTTTTTTACCTTCCCCGTTTCGACCCTGCACACTCGCACCTCTACAGGGAGGATGTTCCTATTGCAGAGTGTCTGAGCGGGACGCACTATGGTTCTCGTCCCGACGGTGGCGGAGTTTTGACACTAACCAGTCTGCTAGGCTGGATTCAGTCGCTGAATAGAGGAGTATTCTAATGGCTGACTGCTGTGATCGGTAGTTTTCCATGGTTTTCCGATGAATAACAGGCGAATGCCGAATCAGTACCTTCACAAACACCTCGAACAACGCACTACCTTTCTTTCTTCATCCTTGTTCCCTTCTCACCCATTGCACACATACACTTACAGGCACTACACTACCACTCTTGTCGAATGACCAGATAGGGTGATTTGTGCTTATGTCTTCTGGGACTGTGCCCCGCTGGGGGAGATACTGAAGTGGGAAATCCCACAATCCGACGTGTTGGTCGGCATCGGATCTCACGATCCAGCTGGGCGGAAAACAGCCGACTCCCAACTACCTACATACTGAACTTACGGGACTAATTACTAGCAGATGACTCGCTTGGAAACTCAAAGTAGAACCCATCACATCCGACTCGGAATGGCCAACTCCTCGGGAAATTCGACCTCTTTTCCCCGCGAATTATCTACTCCTACTTGATAATTTACCTCCACTCCAACCCGACCATTCCATATTGTTGAACCACTTCCGTATAATGCAGTACAGTATGTATATCAATGTATTCTATGCATAATCACCATAAGTACTACTGTACGTAAGTCATTTATTTTTTAATCATCTCGTCGGCCATCTCACGAATGTTCGTGTCTCACTTTTAACGTCACTTGCAAAATCCTAAAGGAATTGTATACTTGAAAAAAAAATGTTGCAGTTAAACTGAATTTACTGAAAACGAGTACAAGCTGATAGAACGAGTACATGACACACGAGTAAAAATTTGTTTCCATTATCGAACTCCTGTAGGATTTTGTGAGTAACATTCAAAGTGAGATACGACCATTCGTCAGATGGCCGACGATTTGTCATTGTTCCTCTGACTATCCGACATTTTGTCTTGTGCCGTGGGTTGAATGTAACGGCGTCGTTTGTTGTGCGCAGATGAGCGGCGGCGGCAAGGCGAAGGGCAAGTACAAGTACGAGTACGAGAGCAAGGAGAAGAGCAAGAGCAGCCAGAGCCAGGGCGCCGCCGTGGTGCCCGTGTGCCTGCCCCTCTGCTGCGCCATGCCGTGCGTCATCATGTGAACCCCCTTCGTGTCTCTATCTCTCTCTCTTTCTCACTCTCGCTTTTCACGGCTCTTGCATTTTGTTGTGTGCCTCCTCTACTAAGCAGTTCCTTGCTTCAGCGGCGTAGCTCCAGCGGCTGACGGCCCGCGAAAATCAAACTGTCCCACGCCCTTTGAAAGGGTGAGGGATCATCCCTAAATAAACGAGGGAGGGGCATGTTTGCCAACATTTTAATATTCGTAACATTACGAAGACTAGAAACTGGAGATTATGTTGATATTAGTTTGTAAAAGTTGCTTGGTTGTAGTTCTTTTTAAAACCCAATTGAGGTGCTGAATTCAGTGATTGTGTATTCAACAGAATCATTCCACGCGTAAAACAAAGTCCATATTGCAGTATCGTACAATACGTATGTAAACTGTAGATTCTTTATAGAGTGGAGATTGCCGGAAAAGTAAACTGCTATCTGGCAAAAAGATACCAGCTCACGATTAAGAACTTCTAAAGATAGAGTTCTCTATTTCTAGTGTTGATAACAAAAATGGCCTCTTCCTGTCTTTAAGACTGCTGGCAGACTTGAGTACTTCTTTCTCGAGGTGTCCTTTGGGACGGACCGCCTCTCGTCCCCCTCCCTGTTAGCTACGCCGCTGCCATACTCCTTCCATGGTGTTCCACAGCTCAAAACGTTGCAACGAGAGATAAGATTACTTAGATAGGCTCAATCCCATTCATCTCGCTCAACTTCAGTAATTCGTTTGGAACAAGCAAGCAAGATGCATGGAGTTTGGCCCATCCATCTAAACATGCTGTGCTCCCATAATTGCTGTGCAATTAAACAGAGGTTTCATTTAACATGCCTCTACCTACATTTTAAATATTATTATTATATTGTCGATTAATTAATGCCGTGTTCTGAAGTGCCACAAAGCGCTATTTTTAAAGCGATGAAAAATTAGATTTATTTAATTTGTAGGTGGTACAGTAGGCCGTTGAATCAAGAAAAGTTGCACAAAAGGGTAGAAAATGTTATGTAGTGCAACCTGCAGCTAAATATTTTCATTGAAAACCCTGCCATAATTTTTCACTAATTACGAAGTATTAATAACAAGATGTCAATGAAATATATCTGTTTATGTTTACAAATACATGATAGTAATTAATATTTTTTAATGGTAATAATATAAACTAAAAATGAGATCTGGTATATTTTCTGAAGATGCATTGGTGATTTTTGTTTATTCTTTTATAAATGCACACTTCATATACAGAAATAACAATTAATGTAACAGATACATATTTATATTTTCTTATGTATGTGCTAAAGAGATATATTTTGCTTGGTAATGTTTTGAACAGAATGTGATTCTAATTGATCATTTTATGATCAACAATTAAAGCTAATAATAATGATTAATTTGATTTGTAAACAGTTGTAAAGCTTCATCACATTTATTAGTCCTTCTTAAGATTCATATCTGCGAAAAAATATAAAACTTACAAACCTGAAAACATTTTATTTCTTCATTGGCAAGGATTCAAATTTAATTTTGTTATATTTACATGTATTCAAATACAGATACATATACAGATAAAATACTGATAAATCTGTATGCAAAAATAAAATTACTTCATGACTACATAATCCATACAATTGTACATGGGGATTGGTTTTCTTTAGTGTTCCTTGCCAATGAGATCCTTACTTAGGAAGAGAAACGTGTTGTTTTACATTTTCTCATGTCAGATATCATATGTTAAACTGTTAAATATTGATATTAAAAATCTATCTTTACATTAAAAATCAAGATGCTGATATTCCGTAGAGAAAAGTTACATGTTCGCAGGCAGAGGCAATGTGTTTTAGTTTTTAAGTGTGTTCATTTAAGTACAAAGTACTGAACATTATTTTTTTCATCCCTCCATAAACGCAAGGAAATACTCTTTTGTATTATACTTTCTACTTATTTTGATACAATGAAAAAAATTGAAAATTGGCAAGAGATTTTATGAACACGAATTATATGCGATATATTTATAGATAAATGGATTCTTTGCATATGTATATTTCTATTAAATACAGAAATATTTACTGTGATTTTCACCACAAAAGTAGAAAGAAAAACCTTTTGAGACTTGAAAAATTTGCTTTGCTATGCTATGTTAATAGCAGAAAATGGAATCTCATAAAAAAGTATATTTTTAATATCCATTTTAAAATAGAAATCAAAAATTATAAATTTTTTTAAGAAATACTGTCTAACATTTGATGTTTCATCACTGATGTTATATTTTCTTGTTTTGTAAAATAAATAAATAAATGAAAGCAATGTCATCTGGCATTGCTTGTTGTATATAATGAATGTTTTGTATCGATTTCTTCCCTCCATTCCATCAATGTAAGATTTAATTGGGCAGTCAGGGCAACGATATTTAGTAATTTGCCAAGAGGGTGATAGAAGTCCTTTAACATAATATCAAATACAATTCAATAAAAATTGTAAATGTATAATAAAAAATAAAGTTGATAGTGCTGACTTTACAAGAAGTTGAAAGAAAGCCCAAATATTCATGCAACCTTTTATAACAGAAAAAATGGTTTTCATACCCTGCTGAATATTTTGTTACCTTTATTTTCATAAATTCATAATTCATTAATATTTGTAGTTTATATAGTATGAAGAAAAAATTCATTTTAAAATTAATGAGATTCAAATATCCACCCTATCATGACACAGAACAGAAGATTTTTCAAAACAATCTTCAATACTGACTCTCTTTCATGAATTATAAAAATTCATAATTCGTAATTCTTTTTGTGGATTGCAGATCAAGAACAATTGCATTTTAATGGTATTGAGATACAAATTCCAACCTATCATACTGTCACATTATAAAAGATATTTTCAAAAGAAGATATTTCATTTTTCTATTGAGAACCTTTTAATTCGGAAATTAAAAGAATTTGAATTAATGGAGTATTTAAAAGAGAAGGAAAATTTCTTAGTTGATTTGTAATAATTACTTCGGCTGACAAATAAACAATTAGACTGAAGAGAAAACCTGTTCAAACAAAGTGGACAATTTATAATTCATAGTGAGCACTAATCCAAAACTCACCCAAACATCTCTCACCTTCATTCTGAGACCTACGATAACGAACATCACTATAGTCACGTTGGTAGAGATTGTGAAGTTTAGTACGATTTTCACACGAAAGTATTCCTGAAACCATACCGTTCCGAAAGTCACACGTAAACATTGCTGTTCAATGGACTCCCAGCATTCCTGTACAATGTTTCGATGAAATATTTTATTTATTTCAACATGCTAACCCAACATATTCCTTTCTCTACGCTTCAGGCATTCAGTGGTTTGGGGCTATTAACTTTTTATAATGCTTAAAAGAATTCCCGAAATACATCTTTCAGACCCGTTTGCACTATGTAAATTCAGTCATTAACAAAACGCGCGAAATTCCTTATTTCAAAATTAGTTTCCTCGTGGTAATCAAACTACACATGCGAAATTATTGTGCATCGCTTAGCATATAATTAGTGTACGACAACGCACATCAACACATACTTTCTCCTTTTATTGGTGACGGTTACGTAATATTTCACCTTCTATTCAACTAAAACTTCAACCATCACTCAAAAAACGATGCAACGATACAAACGATTTAACTTAAAATTACGCGAAAATTAGTGAAATATATAAAATGATTTCAATATCTAATATTGGAAAATATATTGCAATAAAAAATTAATACATAATTTCAACATTAAGGGGATACTTAAGAAAAACAGGTTCGAAAAAAATCAAATTTGTCACTATGTAATTCCAAAGTATACGTAAACTACTAATATTTTTTAAAAAACTGAAATCAGTTAGGTATTTTTATTGGGGAAAATACTGCACTATAAAGAATTTCCAGCTTCCATATTGCAGGAGAAAGATTTGAAACAATTGAATATCTACCTATCTACCTATCTATCTATCTATCTATCTATCTATCTATCTATCTATCTATCTATCTATCTATCTATCAATCTATCAATCTCTCTCTCTCTCTCTCTCTCTCTCTCTCTCTCTCTCTCTCTCTCTCTCTCTCTCTCTGCGTGTCTTAGATTATCTCTGTCCCTCCCTGTCTCTCTCCCTGTAATAGAATCTATTTTCAAAGGTAAATCAGCTATTAATGTGGGCTCTTATCCCTCATCATGTTCTTCGTCAAGGAATAATAGTTCCTGAAACGACATCATGGAGAACGATAATTTGAATAACTATATTTCCCACTGACTTCAAGAAGAAGTGCACAGACAATGAAGTTACATTTATGTCCAGAAGCCAAACAAGGAGCCATCTCAGTATTTGCTCAAGGAATCAGGGAAACTACGAATCGAGATGGGGGTCATTGACCCGGAAGCTGCAGTACAATACTTGTTACATATTGTGTAGAATTATACAGTCCAAATGGTAAATAATACATTAAATATCACTCTTATAATTAATGATCTTTTGATGCTCAGTATAATCTCTAATAATGTACATGTATTGTATGTGAATTTTTTGTAATGAGCTGTTGATACTGTCACCTAATGAATATGATTTATGCGTCGAGTGTTATAGTTATAAACATCGGCGTTTCCTGAAAATATATTCCCGTCCTCAAGCAAGTCATTTTTGACAAAAACCACTGATTCCTAAATCAACAGACAAGGTAATGGTAAAATTCCTAGATTAATAAAGAGAGGCTTACAAGAAATACGTGGGTGGGATTTGGTTATTATTCGTACAATTCTTTTTTGTAATCTAAAAGTCTGGGAACTATAAGATGTATTTCCCCAGAATATTATCCCATATCTCAGGCGGGAATGAACATTCGCGAAATATACACAACGAGCAGTATGAAGGCTGACTGAATTTGAAAGAATTTTTGAAATTCTGAACGCGTAGTATAATGAGCTTAATTTTGTGTTCAATTCATTTAAGTAGACAATCCATTTGAGATTTGACTGAATTGAGAGACCAAAAAAATTTGTTGCCTTAACATCAGTCAATGGTACACCGTTCATTTTCAGTGGAGTACAGAATTGTTTATTTGAAATGGAAAACTGTATTAAAACCATTTTCTTTTCATTTACTATTAATTTGTTATTTCGAAACCAATTTGAAACATCATATATTGTTCTATTTACGGTTTCTTTATTGCAAAGAATGTTCGTATCATCCGCAAACGGAACTGTTCTACAGTTTCGAATCGTCAAGGGCATATCGTTTACGTATAGTAGGAAGAGAATAGGGCCTAAAATCGATCCCTGAGGGACTCCACGTGCAATTGGTAAAGAGTCAGAATAGTATGTACATAATGTTCCATTATTACAGTAAGGTATTTCTACTCTCTGAGATCGTTGTTTAAGATACAAACGTAACCAATCTAGGGCAATACCGCGGATTCCATATGAAGGTAATTTTGAAACTAAAATGCCATGATTAATGACGCCAAAAGCTTTAAAAATGTTTAAAAATAATCTAATAGGTGCTTCGTTTGGATCCAATGATGAGGCGACATCTTTAAGAAAAGAAATTATGGCTGTTTCCGTAGATTTTGATTTCCTAAATCCATGTTGGCAATCTGAAAGTGCGTCGGGTTTACTGAGAAAGGTTTCCATTCGTACGTAAAAATGTCTCTCTAATATTTTTGAAAAACTGACAGAAGAGAAATAGGCCGATAATTCTGGATTCCATTTTTGTTGCTTTTTTTGAAAAGCGGCTTAATCTCAGCTGTTTTAAAATTATCTGGAAAAGTTCCGGTGCATATAGATGCATTAAATATGTGAGTTAACGGGTGTATAATGGCAGGCACACATGCCTTTAACAAATATGGAAATTCATCTAAACCGGCCAAATATTTATTTTTTAGTTAACCGATTATTTTGAGAATTTCATAGGAAGACGTTTCGGAAACGAACATCGTGTCTGAAATTTGCAATAAAGAAATCCTTTGCAATAAAGAAACCGTAAATAGTACAATATCAGATGTTTCAAATTGGTTCCGAAATAATAAATTAATAGTAAACGAAAATAAAACGGTTTTAATGCAGTTTTCCATTTCAAATAAACCATTCTGTGCTCCATTCAAAATGAACGGTGTACCATTGACTGATGTTAAGACAACAAAATTTTTAGGTCTCTCAATTCAGTCAAACCTTAAATAGAACGTCCATTTAAATGAATTAAAACAAAATTAAGTTCATTATGCTACGCGTTCAAAATTCTTTCAAAATCAGTCAACCTTCATACTGCTCATTGTGTATATTTCGCGATTGTTCATTCCCGCCTGAGATATGGCATAATATTCTGGGGAAATACATCTTATAGCTCCCAGACTTTTAGATTATAAAAACGAATTGAACGAATAATAACCAAATCCCACCCACGTGATTCTTGTAAGCCTCTCTTCATTAATATAGGAATTTTACCATTACCTTGTTTGTTGAATTAGGAATCAGTGGTTTTTGTCAAAAATGACGTTTAAGGACGGGAATATATTTTCAGGAAACGCCGATGTCTATAACTATAACACTCGACGTATAAATCATATTCATCAGGTGACAGTATCTACAGCTCATTACAAAAAATTCACATACAATACATGTACATTATTTTACAACACTTTGCCCGATGACATTAATCGATTAAATTCGATAGAAAAGTTTAAATCCAAAGTGAAATCGTTCCTGCTGCATAACTGTTTCTATACAGAGACTATACTGAGCATCACAAGGAAAGTAACATTAATTTTAACAGTGATATTTAATGTATTATTTACCATTGGACTGTATAATTCTAAACAATATGTAACAAGTATTGCATCGCAGCTTCTGGGTCAATGACCCCCATCTCGATCAGGTTTTTGGTCCAGTTTCCCTGATCCATTGAGCAAATGCTGAGATGGCCCCTTGTTTTGCTTCTGGACATAAACGTAACTTCATTATCTGTGCACGTCTTCTAGAATTCAGTGGGAAATACAGTTATTCAAAATATCGTCTCCATGTCGCGGCAGGAAGGATTATTCCGAAGGACAACATGGATAAGAGCCCAAAATTTATTGCTTATTTATCCTTGAAAATATATTTTATTACATGGGAGCTTTTTTTAATTCAAAATTCAAGTGGTATATGACTTAGTGTAGGGATCACAGAATTTTGAAAATGTGCACACAATTCACTTTTCCCCATAGCACGTCATACGCAGTTTTAACTGTTTTTTGACGTCAAATAAATAAATAAATCCTGAGATACGTTATGATGTTTAGAAATGAAAGAAAGAATTCGCTTGTTTTTACATTATGTCATAATCCCTTGAGTTATCCAAGAATTGCTTTTCCGTGAAATATTTAATTTTCTTTTTTGAAGAGTGTTAAAATGAAAACGTTAAGCAAGTGTTAAAATGAAACGAAAGCGTTGAAGAAAAAAATCATATTTATCGTTTGTATCAACAGTATTATAAACCGCGTCCTACGACTATGCTCTAGAAATCAAACAGCAATGTTTCCGATTTGAATCTTCTCCCGACCTGCTCCAATACTATCATCTTTGGAACTACATTAAGTTAGCACTTTAGAGTTCAAAAGTCTCTAATCGACCTGAGTTATGCGCGTCATACACACACACACACACACACACACACACACACACACACACACACACACACACACACACGTTCTATTAATTCATCCACGTCCGTCTTTACAGACATCATGGTAAAAATTAATTCATTCGTCCCAGACCTACAAAATTGATTTTAGCACCGAAACGTTGACCTCAAATTTTTGACCGAATCGGATTCTTTTCTTCTGTTATGTTTAGGCGAGGAAATGTAAAAATTCACGTCTTCATAAAAGTGTATTTAATATTAACAAATATTATGTACAATGACCTACAATTCGCAACACTATGAAAGCTTTTATCTTATTTATGTGTACATCTTTATCGGTCTTAGAAGCTGTGAAACAATGTCGTTAATGGAAATATAAACAATTAACAAAAAATCCTCTAATTTAGCTTAACGTTGTGTCCTTGGCTGCTCTCCGCCCCCCGCTGCCCAGGCACCGCCGCAGGGCGCCGGAGTAGCCCCCCTCCGCCGGGGCGGCGAGCCACAGCACACACACCGCCCGGAAGCAGTCGGCCACGTACCCCGTGGCGCGGTACGCCAGCGCGTGGTCCTCGAAAGAGAACCGCTCTCGTTCGGAATAGACTTTGGTAGTCCAGGCGAGAGTTTCCGCAAACATCTCTACCAATCCTGTCATCAGCAACATTTTGACGTACAGTCGAATCCTGCAACGAGGAATTTGTGTCACATGAGATGTTATCAAAGAACGTAAGACACGTTGCAACGCAGTTGACGTACGTCTTTGCATCCGCAATTGTCGAGCGCACTCCGTCTTTCTTTTTTGTGTTGTCCGCTCGCGGGTTTTCTGCCTCCTTGAGACGGAGCCCTCCGGAGGGTTTGTCCTCCTCCCTGTGAAGAACGGAGTTGCCTCTTCGGAGAAACTGAACCTTCCTCAGGGTGTGAGCAATGCATATGGCGTTGACTATGATCAAGGAGCACACAGGGCCGTAATAGAACAGTGCCGTTCCAGTCTTTATTGATGGATCCACAAGCCAATGGTAATCTGTAAGGAATGCTCATTAATAATAATGTATTGCTCGAATACAGACAATAGAGAAACAGTGAATCAGGCTACACGACTTCTATCTGCATCACATTTTGAAATCCTTTCATTTATTACCCTTCTGGTCGAATGCAGAAAGCTTTACATAACATTCAATATTATTGAATTTCATGAGATATTGAATGTAGTAGCTTAAGAAAATATGTTTTATGGCTATACTAAAAACGTATAGGAAAGTAAAACAATACTTCTTCAGAGATAGGTTTTGCCGAAATTATTTTAATGAAATATATCACATGAATGGACTGACGGTTGAAGATTTAAATCAAATTGCTCTCGCAAAATGACAAAGGAGAATGAAAAACTCTGTATATTTGTATTTACATCCAAACTACCGATGACACACTGCACGATTAAATCAGTTTGATGATGATACAGCTCTTCTTACTTAGCAAAAATCTAAAATAACTACTTCAGGATTACCTCAAATACCTCGTCAATGTAAATTAATGGCTGAAACATTGATATATAAAAATAGACAAAACTAAATCGACTCTCATGAAATCCACGCTCATCAAAAATATATGTTCTTCAATACAAACTAATATTCAAAAAAATCCCCTAGCAAGCACGGTAAAGTAGTGCTTAAAAATTTACTCGGAAGGAAGGGTTACTTGGTGAACACTCACGCATGTCTAGAATCTTTATTTTATCTCGCAACTTCGAACTTGTCTGCAAGCACCTGCTCTTTCGCTTCTAGGGACCTCCGGCAGTCGTGTTTTCTCGGTTTTCGGGCGGGGGGGATTCGACTATTTTCCTGGGAAGAAGGATAACGCATTTATTCTGTCCTTGGACAATCATTCTTTCTCGTTTCATTCATCCTCGTAAAAGTCATAGAGGAAAGACTGCATATCTTTATACGTATACATAATAATAATAATACATATAAAATAATAATAATAATAATAATAATAATAATAATACATCCGATTATTATAAATAATGACGAGCATGATGATGTTTCACGTGATATCTTTCCAATTTCTCTGAGCCAGCTTTCATTAAATAATAATTATTGTTATGTTGCGGTTAATAACTCGATAAATCATTGGTAACTACCCTCCTCGTACTCAGTATTGTTTCTTGAGCATTCTGGTCAGAATCGCATAAAGAAACGTTTTGTTTGCCCTCTCATGTCCCCATCCACCCCACCCCGCCCTGCCCTTCCTCGCTCAGCACGAACGGATTCCGGCGCATGAGTCGCGTTCCCGCCGGCCAAAATCTTGAATGGGGAAAACAGTAACAGGAAAGTTGTAGCGGCTTATAACCTGACACTCCCCTCATTTGCTGTCCCGACATACCAGCCATAGCAATCGTGAATGGAGGCAAAGATACGCGGTTGTCAAACGGCCAAAACAAGAGCAGGTGCTCCCAGATCAGTGGAGGATCCGAAGGGGGGGGGCGGGGGCACGGGGGACATTCGCCCCCCCAAAAAAAGGTCTAAATAAAATGTTTGTTACCGTTTTTGTTTTCCAATATTTATTTAAATATTTATTTCTGTTAGATTTATGTAATTATTAAAAAATTGTATTGTATAGTATCATATGTCCTCGCGATTTAGTTCATTCGTCAGCGCGTTCGCTTTCCATGACGCGACCCCGGGTTCGATTCCCGGTCGGACAAAATTGTAATGTGAGTTTTCCTTGCAACGTTCCATAATATGTCGCTGTGTGACGATGAGCAAACTCACTTCCCAGGTTGAGAAGACCAGCATATGGCGTGGGGGTATCTTCGTACTAACCACACGTACCCCCTTATCCCATGCCCGCGAAGACGATTCTATGAATATTATTTTCCTAAAGACCTCTACGAACCTATAGCAAATAAACAGAATTTACAAACCCAAATTTCTCATTTATAGATGTAGCAATAACGCATCAATCGAGGGCAGTGGCGGAACACGACAAAATCCAATGGGTAGAGAGCCGCACCAAGGAAATTTTGGTTGGCTAATTGGTCGTCCGGGAGATGCCACTTCCTAGGCACAGGTACCAACGTTTCGGCCGCGCGAAACGCAATTTGCTCCGAGGAAGGCCACAAAATGGTGGCCGAAATGTTGGCTCCTTTGCCTAGGAGGCGGCGTTTCCCGTCAAGCCAATCCGTGACTCCGTCCGCGTAAGACTCTTAAATACATAGTACATCTTTTGTCGCCCCTCCCCCCTGAATCATGCTTGAACCACGCATAAAACACAGTCACAAATAAACACACATGCACACGCAAGGTTAGAGACCTCTGCCTTTCTCTCTCATACCGGCTTACAATTGACGAAAAAAATATATATATTGAAATACTTTTAGAACATTCTACGTATTGATTTTTTCTTTGGATAGACCGTGTCTCCCTTCACGCTTCGCCTCTGATTGAGGGGCCGGCACAGACTTATCATGACGTGTAACTTTGTGAAACTCTACAATTCTATGGATTTACATGGTTATAATTACTTGTAATGTTCGTATACGCCAATTCGTTAAAGCACGTTCGTGTTTCCATAAGAGATGGGTTGAACCACTTTCGAGATTTTGCGTCGTTCTCAAATGCGTAGGAGCACAGGCCGGTCATCAGCGCGGGCAGTCCCCAAGCGAAGATCGAAAGCCCTAAGAACTTCCTCAGTTCCCCGCTGCCACGCCGCGCCACCTGCAGCTTGCTGTCAAACAAACATATGGCTCACTTAATTTTCCAGCTGAAGATAACAAAGTACAAGTACTTGTATGGGCGCAAACCCTAAGCTTATTCTTCCCTTACCCGAAGCCCCAAGCCATGTTGAAACACAGCGCCGTGAGCCAGCACTTGGCAGACATCGATACGAAGTACATCGATAATGCTGGGACAAGAAAGAAGCATGTAATACATTTGCAGACAAATATCTTTTAGAATCGCATCTATCTTCTTAAAATAAATCCAAATAATGACTATTTTATTCAAAAGTAAGATCTCAAGTGCATATAATGTACCATCAGTTGCCGATATTATTACATAGAGAATTAACGACACTAAACCTACATCGTATAAAATATTTATTAACACTTTACCAAATTGTGTGCATATCTTCTTGAGATGAAAAGCTACGTGTCCAAAGTCGTCTATTTCGTCACTTATCGTCAGAAAATACGCAATCTGTCCCAAGTTGAACGCAAGCAGGCAAACACCGTGGCAGGCTATGCACCAACCATGGGCCTTACGGCGCAAAGCACGGTCACGTAAGACAGAGAGCAGAGCAACCACTAGCAGGGAAGCCGACAGGAAGCACAGGGGCCGGAGCATCCAATAGACGCCCCTGGTGATTCGCGAAACCTCGCAGTAAACGAGTGTTTCGTGCAAGGACTCGTTCTCGCGGGGCTCGAAGTCGACGCAGGTGCCCCAGGAGGAGAAGAGGAAGTTGTGGTAGCGGCGACGGAGCAGGAAGGCCTCCCGCGCGTTCCCAGGCGTCAGGCGTAGGCCTCGCTTCGGCGCAGTGCCGCATTTCAAGTTCGGCCTGCCACCCACAAAAGCGGCATTCATTCCACTTAGGACAGAACTAAGCGAATTATACAACAGTGAAAATTATTCAGGTGGTTTAGAATAAATGTTACAATCTTCTAGAAAATTTAGGAAGTGTCGATGATCACGTTTTGCCAATGAAAATAAAGTGGAAAATCTCTTATAGTCAAGTTCCACTTATGACATTTTTGACACAGCGCCTCTGATCGGTAGGCAATGTATCCAGCTCTGGTGTTTGATACGTACACAGACTCTCCGGAAACGACCTGCCCACGGGCAATGGCAATACCGACATTTTTCTCTCTCTATTGTTCAGTTTTGATTGCGTGGAAAAGTGCATCGCTGTTGTCACAAATGCATCAAAACTCTTGGTCGTTAATTGGAAGACGTTTTTGTAACTAAGCAGGTCGTCCACTGAGAGGTTGTGCACCTGCCGAACACCAATAACTTCCCTGCAAATCAGGGGCGCCATGTACAAAATGTTATAAGCAAATTCGTCTTAGATATTCGATTATTTAATGTTATGAGATTTCTCGCCCCATCTTCATTCCAAAACGTGATAATTTACGATATCCTCAATGATCTAATTTTGTATCATTTATCGCAAATCAAGTAGTATATACTACGCCAATTATTGTCGTATATTAGTATCCTATCATTGATATTGCCTAAAATCAAGAAGGGGTACCATAATCACACCAACACGATTATTGCAAGCGTTAATTGAACTTTTGACAAAAATGCATTATTTCTTATAAATCATCTTATAAAATGACTGATTCAGAATAATTTAGGAAGAACTATATATTTGTAGAAGAGATCAGAAACCGTGTAGAAGTGAATACGTGTGTTAATTGTCAGTGCTGCTCCGACATATGCATCAAAATCTTTCACTCTCCGCATTAATACTAACATTTAATGTTTTCCTTTTAACGGACATCTAATAACGCGAAATAATAGCAGCGTATGCAATTGAATGCGCTCAATTTTTGGAGTTTTAGGATTCTGTGTGGAAGACATGTGTCGTGGCCAGTAAGTTGTTAATTGAAGAAGAACCTTCGTTGCAAAGGCAAATCCGGTAGGAAGCGGGCGAAGGACGATTTGTTGGGCGACCAGTTGCCTCGCGCGTCCACCCGGCACTTCCACTTTCCGCCCTTCGCCTCGGCGACCTTCCCTTCTTCGCAGCACTTGGAGACGCACTCGTCCAAATCGCAGTTCCTCTCCACGACCACCGCGAAGGGCGCCAGCGGCGGCCGAGCCGCGTCCACGCAGCACGCGAACAGTTTCAAGGAGGCCGTGACCACCAAGAAGGACTCGGGCCTCACAGAGCTGCCGTACACCGTGAAGACGACTCGACGTCGCCAGTAGGCGTCGCCCTCCTCCTCCGCCTGGCGCTGGTTCCATTCCACCGCCTCCACCACCGCCCGCACCAAGGGCTTCTCCTCCAAGCGCGGGAGGTAACTCAAATACGCGTCCGCCTTTCGGTCCAGCGAAAGACCCGGCGGCATCCAATGGCGAACCCACGCCAGGTCCCTCGGCTGCAGCTGGATGGCCTTGAGGTCGCCCCTTTTCTCCAACTGCAGGGTGTAGTTGCGCGGCCACGGGGCGTCCACGCACGACCGCCCATCGCCCGAGAGCATCTCGAAGGCGCCGCAGCACTTCGTGGCGTAAAACGTCACTTCCGCCCTCGCGAGCGTCACTAGCAGCAAAGCGCAGAGTGCTCGCATGGCGTTTTGCGGCCTCCGGCGACCGAACGGCGTGCCCGAGGCGCCCGGGAGTTTGATGGCGAGCAGGGCGCGACTTCCTCTGCGGGTGATTCCTCAGGAACGTCGTTGAGCGGTGAGCGGAAGAGAAGGCGGCGTTAGCGACTCACTCGAACGACTTTTTACGAACTTCGTAATTTTTTATAGACCTAATGCTTGTACGCGTGTGACTCCTCAGAAAGCGAGACGTGGAGGTGGACGAGTGATCTGACGACTCTCTAAGATCGTTGCCCACTTCAGAAGAGCATCTATCTGAACTCAGGTGATTTCCCAATACAATATTTAATGTTTTCCTTTTTAACGGACATCCAGTAACACTAGATAATAACAGCGTTTGCAAGTGATGCTTCACTTAAGCTAGCCGTCAAACGGTGCATGGAGGCAGGTGAGGCGTCACTTACGAGTTTCTTTAAGGCGTATTATGATCATTTCTGCTCTAGAACAACCGCCCGGTTCATTTTGAGTTAAACGTGTTCCTTCAGCACCTAAGAACAGCACCCCTTTAGACGAGTAATACTTAAATGATCGTAAAACTGCCGTGCACTCGCACCGAAACAAGAGCTAACCGGTGAATCCGAAGCCGAGGAAGACTAAAAGTGTGTGTGTTGGTAGGTTCTTCGCACCGTCGCGCGGTGAAGCGATGAAGTTCGACCGCAACATCCTTCCCTACCGGGCGCCCATCCGCAAGAGCCAAACTTCCACACAACGCTGATAAGCTTTGGCAAGGTTTTATGCGAAAGAACCGAATGCTGTTGTTGAACATAAATCCAGTTGATTGACAGAAACATGTGTTTTATTCTTGTTCATAATATATCAGGAGCACAATTAATATAACCTGGAGACTGCTGCAATCTAAATGACTGCCAGATTCTTTTGTCGTCACAACTTCCTTGAGTCCAAATGTATGTGTGAGATATACACATACTTTTTTCTTTAACTGAAAGCGTGGTTATAGGGATGAGGTGCTCTCTCTTCATCTACGGTCCCAAATCGTGGTTAGCCAAACATTACTAGAGCCAGCTCTTTTGAAGTGAAGGTCATTGTAGTCAGTGGTCAGAAAAGACAACAGAAAATTCATAAGTATTTTTGATCAATCCATATTTTTGGTTTTTATTCTTATTTTTGTGATTTTCTTCTAATTATTCTCATTCCAGTTCGCAAAGCAATTACTAGTTTTTATGGTTTGTTACAAATGATGTACTTTTCACAAATACTGGCATATGATCTCAGATAGCAAGAGTTCAACAAATGTTATTTGATGACATGGATGAGGTTGATGAGAAGATATTGGGATAGTTACTACAAATCTTGTAGGCAATATTCACACCTACAGCATTATCCTCGTACTGCTGAGGATGGCAGGAAATTTGGACAATGTATAATATTGTACCAAATTTGTTCTTTAGAATTTATTAATTAGATTATTTTCCATTTAGACTTTATTATTGCAGATTGTTTCTTAAAGTGTAAAACAAATGAGTAATTATTTCTTTGAAAGCAAAAAGATATTTTTTACAAGATTTTACAAGTCATTTTGAGAATAATTTCCCAGTGCCTCCAAAATTTAAAGGATAATTTTCAAAATTGTGTGTGTGTGTGTATTGTGTGTGTGTGTGTGTGTGTGTATTGTGTGTGTGTGTGTGTGTATTGTGTGTGTGTGTGTGCATGTGTGTATTGTGTGTAGTGTGTATTGTGTGTATGTGTGTATTGTGTGTAGTGTGTGTATGTGTGTATTGTGTGTAGTGTGTATTGTGTGTATGTGTGTATTGTGTGTAGTGTGTATTGTGTGTATGTGTGTATTGTGTGTAGTGTGTATTGTGTGTATGTGTGTATTGTGTGTATGTGTGTATTGTGTGTAGTGTGTATTGTGTGTATGTGTGTATTGTGTGTAGTGTGTATTGTGTGTATGTGTGTATTGTGTGTAGTGTGTATTGTGTGTATGTGTGTATTGTGTGTAGTGTGTATTGTGTGTAGTGTGTATTGTGTGTATGTGTGTATTGTGTATTGTGTGTATGTGTGTAGTGTGTATTGTGTGTAGTGTGTATTGTGTGTATTGTGTGTGTGTGTATTGTGTGTATGTGTGTAGTGTGTGTGTGTGTGTATTGTGTGTAGTGTGTGTGTGTGTAGTGTGTGTGTGTATTGTGTGTGTGTGTGTGTGTGTTTCTATATATATATATATATTTTTTTTTTTTTCAGCTGCCATCTATGATGCCTAAAATACATTTTTTCACATTTTTTCTCCATCTTTCTTTTCCCCTAACAGTGGAATTGAAATATGACCTTAAGAACATTATAGAAGAGAAAAACCTGGTCCTGTAAGAAAATTTTCATTGAAATATTTGGATCTGTGATGAGAAAATGTTTGATTGTTTTTAAAAATGGGCAATTTTGAGTTCATTTTCACAGAAAACTTTTGAGTTTTCCGAAATTTCATAAAAAATCATATAAGCACTTGTACCCACATATCCAAAAATGTATAAAGAATGCCTGTAATATGAATATTAATGTGAGAGATATTTCAAGAAATTACATTTGTGTATTTTTTTAATCAAAAGTATACATCTATATGGTGTTTGTCATGTTATTTAGTACATGTAGGTCCATCTTTACAAGAAAAATTTGGGCTGTTTTTGAAAAAATCTTGTTTTTAAAATTTCCCATGTTTCACTCAAAATTATACAAAAATTACTAATATTTTCAAAAAATATACATGACAGTAATTAAAGAACTAATTGAGAACAAAAAAAAATTTAAAAAATCTCTATCTGTGATAATAAAGTTGTATGAAAGCGACCAAAAAATTTTGAACTTTCGCAATTCTTGAAAATTCAGAGTTAAAAGTAAAAATAGTTCCTATGCCATGTTTTTAACTGAATGTCACTCTATTCTTACAAGACATGTAAAGAAAAGAATTTGAACTGTTTTTGAAAAAATGTTGATAATGTTTCAGGGACTTCCATCAAAAGAATCCCTGAAATTCAATGAATTCTTTTCAAAGTTATATGCTTCAGGTCAAAGCAGATCGATCAGGAAATATTCTTGGAAAAAATCCTACATATAATTTGGATGCTCACTATATTTATGTATATCTCAGCAAATATACACTGATAGACCTGGGATATCGACACGGAATGTGGACTCCATTCCAAGACGTGCCATATTTATAACATTTTTAAATTTTCTTATGACATTATACAAGTATAACCATAAGGGTCCAATTGATTGCCACCATTCGCCAAGACACTATTAAAGAAGTGTTTGCTTGTTTAAGGTACTAATTTTCTTAAGTGATGCAAAGTATAATAAGAATCCTTGATCCTAAGATGCATTGTATAAATAATGAAGGCTGTGGTTCATTGAGATGTTCACGCAATTTTGGTTCACTGAGAAATACATTAAGAGAGAATACCATGATTGGCTGTAAACGTTGCTGTGGTTGTTTTGTTTTTCTTCTTCTTTTTTCTGTCTTCTTCTACTTTTCTCTTTTTTTTCTTTCTTTCTTTTTCTTTTCTTTTTTCCTTTCCTTTCGAACTACTAATTAGGGATCACTGGCCACAAGTTACACAATAAATATGTTTCAATGAAAATGTCTGATTCTGAGTATTCTTCGTAGTGGTTAGATCTTGAGCATTACTGGTACAGGGGTGATCCATGCAACCTACAATAAAACTTTATTTTTATATGGTTCCCTCCTCACTTATCCATTGTGGCTAATAGTATCATTTAGGAGAAGAAACCAGTAGAGATGTGGAGGATGGAAAAGGGAGGTGTAAGAGGAGAAGGATCTTGGTGCTAAAATTTTGAGTGATAGCAGTTGCCTTCTCCATTACTACTGGATGTGGCTGTATGCCAGTTACACAAGTTTCCTTTCAACATTCAACGTGATGTTGCCATATGTCAATGAGACACACGGTATCAATGGCAGGTGTTGTTCTTGGAGAAAATTGCATCAATCACATTACACCAGTTGATCATTGCATAGCCCTAGTTGTTCTCACATCCATCCCCTTCTTGGGGGACAGTCAGGCAGTGAAAGAAAAGTTCAGTAGGGGATGTTTCCCCTCTGCCTCGAGGGACAAGCTCTGCCCTTGTGGCTTTTTACTAACCTACATCTACAAACCAGTAGTACTTGTCAATAATACCAACTGTCTAAAAGTTGACATAAATAAATTTTTCTTCTACAAATAAATTAATGGTATAGGCTTATTCATCATCTTGCCACTTATATACTAACAGTTGTCACTGTCATGTTGTACATTTTATTTCTATTGTGTCTGGTAACAAAATATTCCAAGTTGATAGAACAAAATACTTTCAGTTTGAGTCCATAGAATATGACAAATAACTATTCCAAAATACATTATTATCTCAATTTATGACTTATTCCTTGTTAACAGTTTTATTAAATCAATTTATGACTTATATCTTGTTAACAGTTTAAATCAAAACAATTTTTCACTTTAATTTAAGAAATAAAAATTTCACAAAATTGGGCACATAAATAACTTTATTGCTTAGAACAATAAAGCAAAATTACAATAAATATGTACAGATTTTCTAAATGCATTCTATAAGAATGAATTAAGGCGACATTTGGACAATACAGACATTAATGAGATCAACAGGACCAGCCCAAATCTGGTCATAATTCAACAACATCAGAGATAATAATCTTTATTATCCTGCAAGTTTGATTTAAAAGTCTTCAGAGGTCGTATTGATTTTAATTTGTTGTGAACTCAATCTCAAT
The DNA here is from genome assembly GCA_011170035.1 of Teleogryllus occipitalis. Classification (NCBI taxonomy): domain Eukaryota; kingdom Metazoa; phylum Arthropoda; class Insecta; order Orthoptera; family Gryllidae; genus Teleogryllus; species Teleogryllus occipitalis. The sequence continues at coordinate 102,255 of BLKR01003470.1, read as the reverse complement.
TTCAACATATTTTCTTTTTTTTTCCAATTACTGTATCACACAGAAGTACAATATTAAAGACATGGGCATTTAATTGAATCTTCACACACACAATGAAATATAAGTAAGAAATAAGAAAACCAAATGAACATAAATATTTTGTAATGACTTCATGTGCACAGCACAAGGAACTACAAATCAGGTTTTTCAGCCTACCTTTCACTTCTTATATTTTTATTCTCTTACACTCCCCAATATCTCTAGACTCTTCTTTTGTATTTTTTAGAATCCTGCATGAAAATAATTTTCAGTTTACCATACCCTTTTTAACAAAGGATGGCTCAGTAATATATTGTGTAGTGTGGAACATTTTGAAATATCCAACTTGAGAGCATAACAAGCCTAACTTTAACCATATTCACAAGTATGTTTAAATCACATACACTTTTGTACTACGAAACTCCAAAAAACACAACCATGTTCTATAACTACTTAGCTGCAACCTTGTAAATCACACTATAATATGTCTTTCCAAAAAATATTGTAATTTCTTCACAATCAATTTTATAGAAACTGAGACAACCAACAATAATATACAATGAATGACATTTCATTGAACTTGCACACTTATTTATATGAAATCACAGGATCCTGCAAAATTTATGTAAATATTAGCTGCTCCAAAATGAATAGAAAAAATTGAATGGAAGGTATGCACCTCACAACACTTGCTATATTAACAGAGCAAACCAATAGGTTTATCGAACTATTGTCAATCTACAGTCATTACAAAAGAAGTATTGTTATGAAAAAGCCAAGATGAATGATTGCCTCTTAAACACTCAAAACTTCCAACTTCAATATTATTCTTCATAAAAGACGCAAAACACAATGAATTCATTTTTCATTTCATTATTTGCATCAAATATGCAATTCATTTTCAATTACGGAAATAAAATATACATTTTTACTTTCAGGAAAATTTTCCTAGTAAATATGTGATTGTATGAAAATATAAATCAACAACTTGATTCCTTATATGTATGGAGGGTAAATGTGAACAATTATTTCAATATAGAACATGTAAGATGCTCACCACAATGTCATGGTTGAGAAATATATAATTAATATAACAGATATATTAATATAAAGTCAATTACTTCATAAAAACTTAACAAAAATCTCATTTCAGTGCAGCTTGAAGTAAAACATTTTCCATTCCTGAAACTATGGGGTTGAATATAAAAATAAAAAAATGGGTCAATTTAATACATCACCAAACTTACAAATATCAATTTATAGTTATGAGTTATCAAGTTAAAAGGAACACAAGTAAAAAAATAATTGTGCCTCTGAATTCTTCAATTACGCAGCTGCCCAATGTTCGGCTCTCCACAAAAGAGCATGCATGTGTTGACTGCGAGCGTCATGCTGGGTATGAGAAGGGCTTTGCACTAGAGGAGTTGGAGTCATGACAGTGTCAGTGTATCGAGAAATGAGACTTCGATAGCCACGACCAATTGTAGCTATCATGGGAGAAAGTGAGCGACGATTCCTTGAATCATCATCTGTAGACTCTGAGGAAGGATGCTGTTGCTTGCCTGGCCGAATGAAGGGTACAATAGCTCGCACCTCTTCTTCAAAAGGTCGGAAGACTGTGATAGGACGCATAGTAGACCGCTCTGCTACTACTATGCAACCCCAAGTTGTTCCCACATAGAGTTCATTGTTCAGAATTGCAAGACTGGTAACCTATCATGGAAGCATACAATATTAAAATTTGTGAAATCTAAATGTTCAAACAAAAATTATTTCACACAAATACAAGAATAAAATTAAGAGATGCACAGGATGAAAGTATTTTAAAATTGGTAAACGATTGTAAATCCAGAATATATCTATTAATCTAAGAGCTGGGAAAACATTATTTTGATTTTTTTATTGATATTTTTACTCTTTATTTCTAGAAAGTTATCTCTGAGCCTTAATCAAAATGTATACTAAAAGTTTTTATTGTCAATCTCATCAAGCCAAAAACAAAACAATACAGGAAAGTAACAGTTTTATATGCTTGATTTTCCGTGCTACAATGTGGTAAGCAAGAATAGTAAGGTAAAGAATGGTTCATATTTAAAAGAAAAAGAAAGAAAAAGCACCTGTGTTTTTGAATCGTTGAGAACTTAGTGACAATAAAAACTTTAAATATATGTATTTGTATCTGAGTGACACTAAACAATTGCTATTCTTTACTATTTATTTCAAAATTATCTTGTCACTAGCCATTAGTAAAATAGAAAGAAAGTATTTTTGAAATTAAAAGTTATACAATACTATATTTATTTAACGCCTTCTTACCTGACATTTTCCCGGACTCAAGTGTTCCTCAATGCTTATTGACTTGAGACTTTCTGAACAAGGCACAAGTTTGGAGCAGTCCAATTTATTCAGAATAGTATGAGAATTTGTATCCCACTGATACACAATACAACCTAAAAAAAATAATTTTTCCATTATGCACTTTAATCATTGCAATATTTTTCCTACGTGTATTGTATTTGTTAAAAACATAGGAAAAATGTAATTATATGTTGTACCAAAATTCTTTGGGCTTGACATTTGAGAATCGTGCGGTGATGCTGACCATGGTTTATTTGTCACACACAACAGCAAAAGCTTTTATAGTGACATAATCTACACTTGTTGCCATCAACTTGGAATTAATAAATGAAGGGGATAGAGTGTCACATTAGCTGAGTGTGTCTGCCATGCATTTATGATACCCAAAATCAAATAATTTTAAGAATTTAGACAATAGAGATTTGGGACTGAAAAGTATCAAAAAATAGTACTGAAATCTGGTAGAAGTATTAAATTGCCCGTGAAAGATCATGCAGGACACATGTGGCAGGGGCAGAAAAATGGAAATGTTGTCTCTGCTGAGACCCAATCGTCAAACACAAAGAAGTGTGATACAACGTATATACAACAAAAATTGTATGATATTACCTCACAAAATAACATACAACAAAAATTATGCATTTTTACACAACAAAATAATGACATTATAAATATTCAATTTTATTACTTTACCTGGATAAACATATGAACAAACTGAGACATCTTCACTATCATAGTACACTGGGGAATGTGTTGATACTAAATTCAGAACACTAATGTTTTCTATGATGGGATCATAATGATTCACCACATCATGAGATGTTACAATATTTTCACGAATGGTGAAAATTGAAATATTTCCATGGGCTTCTCCACACCATAATTCACACACTCTGGAAAGAAAAATGGGATGATGTATTATATCTTAATTCTGGGCATATACAGGAAACACAATGTTTTTTCAATGAGTCAAAGCAACGCATTTTTTGTTTTTTTTCTCAAAAATATAACTTGAGTATTCAGAATGTACTACTACAATATATAAAAATCCCTTCACTTCACATTCCTGCTGGTCTTATTTATCACCAATAAAATATTGCACTCAGAACTAGACTATCCAGAGCAAGCATAGCAGTAGCTGCTTACCGGCCTTGTTCCCGGAAAATGGCAGTAAGGGAATGTAAAGCAGGGCTGCTTCCAAGTTCTGTCATCACAAAGGAACCTTCTCCCATGGTGGGAGACGTAGGCAAGAGGTCAGAACGCACAAGGAATAAGCGCCCATTAGAGAGCGCCACTGCCACTCTCTGCAGAACTGGTAGTGGAACCATGGCACACACTGCACAAGTTTCAGGAGCTTCTGGATCCAGAGTGTAGCTGAACAACTTACAGCAGTCCTTGCCTCTGTAAGATGAAACAGTCTTTTCTAGTCAGTTTTTCACAATGAAAATATAATCAAACAATTTAATTCAGAACAGATCTTCACAAAAACTATGACAAAAGAAGTTTCTTTTTTGAGGAATACTAAGAATATTTACAAAATATCTTTCATTATGTTAATGGCAAATCTATGTCTATTGATTTCTTCCCTGCCTTTCATTCTTTTCTCTTTCTTAGATTAATATTACATATCTCAGAAACAGTATCGCCAAGCTTTTAGAAGTTGCAAGCTTTAGCCTCCTGCTTCTCTGGGGACAGCAAGTTGAATTTAAATGTAACTACCAGTTCAAAAGTGGTAGGCTTTGGATCCAGACTTTTTAGAGTTAAATGTTCATAACTATTTATCTGTGACCAGCATTTCAGTGAGATTTCATTTAACCTTTTTTATAGAAATCTTATTTGTAAATTACATTCAAATCTCACCATTCGTTCAGGAGATATAACCCAAATCACATGAGTCTTGGATACATTCTCTTCTGAGTAATCTGTTCTTAACTATTGTTTCTTAATACCCGTATTTGAAGTGGGCTTCATTTGACAGACATGTTTTTGTTCTTGATTATATTTCAATCTTAGCACTTGGTAGGGATATATAGCCCAAAAATTTGTTCTGATATGACTTCCTCCTTATTAAATCATGAATATATGAATGAACATGAATGTACATGAATTTCTCTTGTGATCAGTGTTTCAAGTGGACTTCACTTAACCTTATTACTTTCAGGTCAATCCATTTTAAGTGGTCCAGCACTGGTCGCTCGACCATCTCAAAAAAATTTATATTTTATACATAAATTTCCTTACAATTTGGCTGTACAAAAACATCTTTGATTTATTTTTTTTTGGATCTGACTTACAAATGGCAGCCATTTTTGTTTAACGTTGTGTGCCATTTTTCGCGTTTGTAGACATTTATTATTTTCAAAATTATTGAGCTTGGCATTGTTCTAGCTTTCTAGAATAAAAAGCATTGAATTGTACAAGGGATTTGATTTTTCATGTGAAATTTCTTTTTCAAAATTGCACCTTTAAATGATGTACACATTTTTGTTTTCAAAATATGAGTGTTTTTGCATAAATTTGAGACAAATCATGACCATTTTAAACAAAAAAAGGTAAACAAGATTTTCTAGAAAACAGCTTCAATCTTATTCTTTAAACTTTTTGTATGAATAAACCAATGCACTAACCACCTGATATAAGCACCATTTTCATTAAAACTTTTGAATTTTCAAAACTTATTTTTTGTCCAAATCTCCTGTGCTTTGTTTGATGAAGAGACAGAGAGACAAAAGTTTTGCTGTCATTTGATTTTTCAGTATCAAGGTCCCACAAAACTTGGATACATAGCGAGTTAGACAAAGTAATTTACTACATACAGGAACAAGATTCATCCAATTTTTCATTATCATGCCTGGCACTAAGAGTTTTTCTGCCGAAAAATCGTTGTTTTCACCTGCAGCTTTATGATACTTTCCGCATACTGAATCAGCAGTATGCAAGAAAGTAACTAGAGGTGCTACAGAATGGCACAGACATTCTCGTAGTACAATTTTTAATTTCCTTGGTGTAGACTGATACTGTACAGTCTTGCCCCTCCTTGCCTGCTGCCATCTATCACTGCCCAAAGTACATTTTTTTAAAATTTTCAGCTTTAATTTGAAAATTTCAACTTAACAGTTTCCAAATAGTAGAACCGAAATATTATTTTAAGAATATTAAAGAAGACTAAAACCTCATCCTAGGTAGCAATTTTTCATTGAACAATTTGGAGCTCTTTTTAAGAAAATGGTGTTAAGCGACGTTACTGTAAATGCGAAATTTGAAGCTCTTTATCACAGGAATCTATTGACTTTTCAAAAAACCTCATTTGAAGTATTTTAAAGAACTTCCATTCATAAACTCAATTGTGTATACAAATTGGAGAAAATGTACATAGTAACAGCGTGAATGATTTTTCAAAGAATTTATATTTGTATAATTTTTTAAACCAAAAGAATACTCCAAAATAAACTTTACAGCATATTAAACAGTGAAATTAGCACTATCCATTGGAAAAATTGGAAGAAGAAAATTTGGGGCCATTTGTGAGAAAATGGTGTTTGAGCGTTTCTGAAAATGCGAAAATTTAAACTCATTTTCACAGAAATCTATGGAGATTTCAAGAAACTTTGTCACACGTTATTTAATGTATATACACTTATAAATATAATAATGTGAAGAAATTGTCTTTAATGTAAATATTACCAACGTGAGAGACAAGTCAAAAAAATTACATTTTTGTAATTTTTGAAAAAAGAAAACAAGAACAAAGAATAGAGCAATATAGTGTTCATGTCATCATATAGGGTACATTTGACACTACCAAATATCTAAAGAAAAAATTTGGAGCCGTTTCTGAGAAAATCCAGTTTTAGTTATTTTTTAAAATTACAAATATTGCATGCACTATTGCACCAAAACTACTAAAATATTAAAAAAATCTACATGACCTTAATGAGAGAACTATTTATGGGCAACAAATTTCATTTCAAGGAAAAATCTCTGTCTTCAGTTTTATATTTGTAGGAAGACACCGAAAAAAATTCAAACTTTTGCAATTTTTGAAAATTCAGAGTTAACGGCAAAAATCAGACATATGCCTTCTTTATAAGTGTATTTAACTATTCTTACAAGAAATTTAAAGCAAAAATTGGAGCCATTTTTGAGAAAATTTTGAAAATGTCTGGGGGCTTCATGTAAAATACCCGCAAATTTGAAAGAATGTTTACAAAATTTCAAAGCTTCAACTAGAGCCAGATGGACAAGAGTTTCTTCAATTTGGAAAAGATCGTATGCATGGTTTAGGCACTAGTAGTGTTCACAGCCAGACGGACAGCCAGACGGACGGATAGACGGACTGACAGACGGAAAGAAATCACTTTTTTGGTATCAGGGGACCCCAAAATGTGTATTTTTTTTGAAATCTCGAAATTGATTTTCCACAGCATTCCTTAACTTTCTCTATACTATGTATATTACTCTGTATATACATACGTATACGAGAAAGTAAAAAGAGGACACTAAGTCCCTGCTAAGACAAAACCTATGTAGACAAAAATGTGCACATATCGTAACTCCTGAAGGTGAGGGAAGTTTAATTTTAAACTTTCCCTTCTACTAAACTTTCTCTTTTTCTCGTACTTTCACAAGTAGTACCAATCGTAACAAATAAAGTTCACTGGAACTTATCCGAGCAAACTTGGTTCATAAATTGAGTATGTATGGAAATCTCAAACATTAGTAATGTGGGAAGTTTCTGTAGGCTACATTCCTGTGCCAACATTATATATCTTTTAGCCTGTACATACCTGTACATACATATGAAGTATTTAGAATGAAAACATTCAATTTCATGAAAAATAAATTTCTTACCACAAGAATATATAATGAGTTACAGTCAAGTACATTATACTTACATATATGCATGAATAGCTCCCATGCTGTCTCCAATCCAGACATTACCATCAACTGTACATGCAGCTGTTGGGTGCTGTGGAAGGGCAAGGCTACAGTACTGCAACCACCCTCTTGGAGAGCCCATCAGGAGGTCTACTCGTGCGTTGGAGCAAGCCATCCAGAGTTCTGCACTGCAACCACCTTCTTCTGAAAGAAAAAATTAGAATTGGATGAAATATGTATCTAAACATTGTTATATATTGGACGATGATTACCCACCCAAATAGATATTAAATGCCAGAAGAAATCCACCAAGAATAATGATGTGTCTTATTCACTCCACATGTTTGAAAAAAAGTCATTTGAAAACTATTTACAGATTAATTTGGTTTGACTACTTCAGACTCTAGCAGCTATACATAAGTGCAAATTACTCTTCGATCCTCAAAACCATTAATTGCACAATATTTCAATAAAGAAATATATTTTATTATTCTACATTCAAACTTCAAAACAATGTTCAGACACCTCCATTTTATAAATTAAGTTATCCAAACTATATTTAAATGTTCAATGTTTTCAAAATATTTAACATTTATAACAGAATTTGTTTCAGACTTCTACTTATTCATTGTTCTTTGCACAAATCATCAAAAACATTACCTGCGATTTCTGGTAGAATCACTGCTGTTGTTGCCACAACAGATCCTCCGTGATTTAAGGATACAGTGTCTCCAAGATGTGTGAATTCAGGGGCAGAAGCAATTGACACAATTTGACTGGCAGATGGCCGGTCACGAGGAGATTGGGACCAACACAGTACCATCAGATCCAACATTAGGCTGGGGTATAAGGTTTCCTACAAGTACAACATCCATTAGACAAAATATAATGTTTACAAGTGTAAGAATATTAACACAACAATTCATACTCTGTAAGTGAGTGGAGGCCTTCCACCCTCCAAAATGCATTCTTTAACTGACTCATGGCCCTCAAATGGCTGGTGTAAGGTCAGAAGCTCATAGATAAACATTCCAAAGGAAAAGCAGTCCACTTTTTCAGTATATTCTTCCTCCCCATTGTAACGCATGATCTCTGGAGCCATAAATCCTTCTGTTCCGCCAAAGCCTTTCGTTCCTGACGGTAATGTCAGTCGACTGATACCTAAACATAAAAATATTTTTTAACATAACAATACATTTTTTAACACAAGGAAAAGTATTATCCTAAGTGAATGAAGATCAGCAAATTCACATCATTTACAATATTTTATTTTTAAACCAATATTTTTTTTAAATATTTTTTTACTTTTTTTATACTACTTTTATAATACTTAAGAAATCAAAAAGAATAGTTAAAAGTCACATTTTAAACAAATTTTTAAGTTTTTTTAACAGAAGGTCAGAAATGACCATACTTATTTCACAAATTTTGAAAGCAAAAATTTAATTCAAATACAATTATTTTAAAAATGTACAAAGTACTTCAATATCTTTGTAATATGAAATTCAGAATCAACAAAAATGTATGTGATGTGCAATTTATTCTAATGTAACTGCCAACACAAGGCCCATGATTTTGCCACAAGCAAAATAAAATATTTAAGATAAGTCATAATATTATAAACAGCCTCTGGGATGGCTCATTGGCAGCGTACTAGCTTTCCGTGCTGTGGTCCCAGGTTCAATTCCTGGTCGAGGCAATAGAGTTGTAGATTTTCTTTAAAATCATCTCAGTTTCTATAGCCATATGATGAAGAAAAACTCACACAGATGGATCTTTCTAATAATGGTGAAGAGAATACGTCATGTTCCCCTCATGTCACTCTTACCCCCAAGCATGAGAATTTAACTAGGCCTAGGTATGGGAGACACCGGTAGCTGGCCGACAAAGTCGGACTACCGACCCAATAACACCAAATACTTATATGTTATTATAAGTCAAAACATAACATAATATTATTTAACATAACTAGCATCACTAGCTGAATTCCTTAACTACACTCCGCAAAGTCAGAGAGGTTAATCAATTCAAGACATCACAGGTTCCTGGTTGGGTGACCATCTGAGCGCTGGCAGGAGGGACAAAAGGTAATAACTGACTGTGACTGACAAGTTGAAAGGAGGATTACTACAAACATCTAACGCGGTAAGTCAAGTGGTTTGGATCACACATGTCACCAGTCAATCAATCTGTGACTAATGCACGGTCACTTACATTCCCGCTCTTTAAGTCTGGGGCCAATATGTGTGACTGGTGTATGGATTCTTTCCTTATATAATGAGAAGAACTCCAAAAAATGATTTTATTTAACGGATCATTATAATTAAAATTCTCCTTCTTGACTTCTAACTTCTTCATAGAATATTTAAAATTCTAACGTCCCTCAATGGTGGCTCAAGTTCTCAAGATTGGTGGTTAACAAAATAATAACGTTAAGTTTGGAGGCCAATGAAGGTATCTCTGTCAATAAAACCCAGCACCGTGAGAAGTCAATGGCTGTATGGTACCAGGTTCTATTGGCAGAATTGTCTGGGTGGGCTCTCACCATGCCGTAATTATTTTGTGAATCACCAACCATGAGGTCGTGAGCTGCTTCTCATTTCCACTTCCTAATAATATTATACTAACTCACCATAGTCAGCAAGTTTGATATGAACAGAACTCTCAGGTCCATCTTGAAATGGAGGAGGCATCTCCCAAACAAGAACATTTTCAGATTTGAGATCTCTGTAGATAATATGCTGTTGATGCAGATATTCAATAGCTTTTGCAGCCTACAAAAAATTGAAGAACGTACAAGGAATGTGAAAAATAAATCTGGCTTGCTGAAGTTATTAATGAGAAACAAATTTCTTCTAAATAAGAATAACTACCATTATATAAAATACATTTACTTTTAAGAAATAGCTATTACCACAACTGAAATCAAAGTTACTGCACTATGAATTTACAACTTTAATTGACAATATAAAAAATGTAGCTATTAAAGAAAAACAACTCATAACTTAATATCAACAGGAACAAATATTTGTAAGTAACAAAGTATCAACTTGAAGACCTTACCTGAAGGATAATAGCCTGCAGGCAGAACACCCCAAAGCGAGCACCTGAACGGCGGTAATGTCTAAGTGTTCCATCCAGTGCACCTTGAGGGGCTAAGTCAAGAACTAAAGCAAGTGGACGAGTGCATACTCCCACCAAAGGCACTATGTTAGCATGTCGCAAACTTAAAAGAATATTCAGTTCTTGCCGAGCAGTGCAGTACGCTTTGCAAGCATATTGAAGAGGATCTCTGTCCCATTTTCCTTGAGCAGCCTGAAATCATTAATATTTAAAATAATAATTCCCTTCTTTAAAAATATTAAAAACAGAAAGCTAATAGGACTCTCTCATACTTTGTAGGCAATGAGAGCTGACTGCCGAGCATTTGCTCCAGGTTGCACTGGTTGCAGCATCTTCATCGCTACATCAATGGTTTGACTTGTCCCTCGTACTCGACATGTCCCTCTGAACACAAACCCAAAGGCTCCACGACCTAATAAGCGACCCCGACGAATATTCTCGGGTCGAACAAGATGACGTTCTCCAAGATCCAAGAAAATCTGAAAATAAAATATAATGGTATAGATGAAAATGATAGAAAACATCAAACTTGCCCCATCAAAATCAAAAATACCAAAACACCATATTGTAGATTCTTCATTAAGCTTTTATCTTTATAGTCTTACAAGGAAAATGATTATCGGAGAGGTTAAATTAAATTGATTGTAGTAATTGAGATTGAGTGGTAATTGAACATGAACTTGAAAGTCAAGACATATGAGTCAAGTCATACATTTGAATATACCTAATACATTGTTGTTGTTTTTTTCAAAATATTCAAAAGTACAATATATAGAGTCTTCGAGAAAATCAAAATTTGTTCTTTTTTTCTTCTTGTCAAAACACTTAAAAGACTATCACATATCAACGCTTCTTGAAAACAACTACTATAAACCTTAAGATTATTAAATCACTTTATTTTATTCAATATATTTTGAATTATGCAAACAAATTGGAACTTAATTACTAATGACCAAACTAATGACCGAACTCACAGTGTCAGGAGCAATTTGTGCTAGAGGAATATCACCATGAGATGGACAAGTGACTGTTTTTCGATCATATGCAGCCAGGATACACTCTTCTATGATCCAACTAAAGAGTGGGTGAGATTCTGTTTCTTCGGTTGATGCAGACTCATCAGTGCCTATTCCTGGATGCCCTTCCACTGAGTGTTTACGACTGAAAACAATGAATAGCACATATGTGAAAAAAGAGAAGAGCTAATACTCTCATTATATAAACACAAGTCATTTTGGGAGTAGAAATCACACAAGCATGATGATTTATATATTTACAAATGTAATTACTACAGCGTCTCTGTAGCTTAAACAGAAATACATAAATAAATAAATGTTTCTCTCTTCACAGAAAGGAAACCTACTTTGTTCAGATTCAAAGGATGAAACACATAAATTTGTAAATTGATGAAATAGGAATGCAAATAAGAAAGACTTGTGCTGAATCAGAGTAAAACGAAATTTTGTCAATGAAAAATTAAAATTCATATTTCCGGGCTAATGGCCTATTGAGTGTATCAGCAGTGTTTTTGTCTCAGAAATGCGCAGTGTTTTGCAAGTGATGTTTTGACGAGGTCATAGTGGAGCAATGGATGAAGGGACCACCTGGTAGTCACAACTTTCAAAATGATATCACAACCAAAGAGCCAAAGGACCAAATCACCACCAACAATAAGCTTCTTGGTTAGTTGATGCAGTTTGATGTTTCCAGGAATGACAACTATGATCATTAACCCCGTTAATATAGTGAATGTTTTATTCCAGGGGATTATAATGTTCCTCCCTTACTGAGATCTGGCATTGAGCAACACAATGGTTTGCAGGGGATTTCTTTCTCCAGGTAGCTCCTCCAACGGGACACAGCCCAAGGTATGAGAAATTCTAAGCACCTGACTTGTCTTGTGACTAGTGTAATAAAGGTTTTGGGACCTTAAGGACATTATCTTTACTTTGGCCACGTCTGGGCTGACCCTCATGTTCTTTCCAATCAGCCAGAGGATCCTGTCTACCTCTGTAACTTCAGTGGAATGGTAAAAAACCCCACTTTGAATCCAATTTCATATATTTTTCATTCAATAATTTTTATGGTTTTTAGGCCAGCGGACTGCGCTCAAGAGTGTCCTGAGTGTACGAAATTTGGAAATAGGAACTCACCTTGAACCTGCACTGTCTGGTCCCACACCACTGTCACATTCTGAAGTGTAGCTTTCTTGTGATTTGCGAACTTGGCGACTTCCAAATTGTTCATTTTCAGCTCGATGAAATGCCTGAATAAACCAATACATAATATAACATGTAACCATTTTATCTTTTTGAACAAAATAAATAATTTTCTGAGCATTTTAAGCTTTTATTCAAGGATCCTTGAAACTTTAAACAATTTTGTGACTTTTGTAATCAACATTTTATGTTGTTTGTTTATTACTTTAATCTTATGTGAATTTAAAATTAAATAATAAAGAGACCTTCCAAAATATATGTTTGCAAAGGAGAGCTATTTTTAAACCCTTTCCCTCTTTGTAACACTTAAAACAGCCCCATGAGATGAGAGTTACATTTTGTATGTCCTTTTTTTAAATTTATGGAATTTTATTCATATACATTCATTTATAGTTTGATATTAATAACCTAATGAACATATTACAACTTAAAGCCCACTAAATTTTTAAAAATTTAATAAAATAACTAGTTATGCAAATGATGTTGAAAGAATATTTATCATGAACCACCTTACCCATCCCTTCATTTACTTCCATCAGTCTCCCCCTCCTAAAAGTGAATACATTTTTTGAATGATTCCTAAGATAGAAGAGTCATCAGGAGCAACACCCATTCAAGAAAGGCAATTGCGATTTAAGTGATCACCTCAGCTAGAGTCCTGGCTGCCAGCCCACTCTGCAGAGGCGTCGGTGCTCCTTGTTGTGGCGGCTCCTGGCCTGGTGCTGGCCATCCATCTCTGTCCGCTCTCTGTTGCTGCAGCAGCTCTGTGTCAGCCTGTGGAGCCAGGCATCGAGGACACGGGACCAGACGTGTCACAAGGAACTTGCCCTCAGATGTGTGCACAAAACGAGTGCCTGGATCACACATCAACACTCACTTCAAATCATGTTTATAAAGACGTTTTTAAAAATTTTGTGTGGCATGGAGGAAGAACATACAGAATACTATCATATACTGTCATGGTAAATAATTTACAGTCTTTTAATAAATAGTTTCTTTCTTTTGGTATAAATTGATTTTCAGAGCATATGAATCAATGAATTATGAATATTAGGCAGATTTCACCATTCGATAAGTTTTTCAAACACATTTAACTACCGTTTCTTTATTGTTTAGAAATAGAACACAAAAATAATGTAATCTTCAGATGTAGAACAACAACTTCTTTCCAGATTATTAAACATTCATCAAGGAAAGATATCGATTTAAATAAAATGAAAAAGTTGCACAATTCTGTAACTGTCATTTCTTAAGTAAGCTTGGATTTGATATGATTTTCTTGCCTTACAAAGTACTTACATAGTATAAACAGTATTGTACTGATATGGAAATAATTAATGATTTTGCGGCAGAAAAAATTGTATTGTGAAGGCCTGGTAACAAAAAAGTGGATAAATCTTATTTCAAAATATAGTAAATTACTTCCTCTAAAACATTGTGTAAACAGAATCCAGCACAGACGTGGTTGACGCCACAATGTCTGTCTGTCTGTAGCCAATACTAGTTCCTAAACCATTCAGGCAATTTTCTCCAAAATTGATAGTTCCTGATCGATCTGGCTAAACTCATGGCCCTGGGAGTTTGAAATAGATAGTTTGATTTTTGAGGGTACTTTACATGAAACCTTAATGATTTTCTAACTTTTCTCAAAAATGGCTCCAACTTTTTTTATTAAACTTTTTCTTTGGTTGCACAAAGCACATTTAAATAATAGTTCAGGTCTCATTTCTGTTATATTTCTTGAATTTTCAAAAATTGCAAAAGTTGAAATTTGTTTTGGCATCTTCCTACAACTACAATATTGATGATAGAGATTTTTTTTTCAAATGGTATCTGGTCTTCAAAGACACATCTTCAAGGTCATGCACATTTTTTAAAAAATATGAACAATGATCATGTAATTTTGTTTGAAATACAACTTTGCATATGCAACTTTTAAACAATTACTTTCGCAAAAATGGCCCAAAATGTTTTCCTCACGTTTGGCAAAGTTTGCTCAAAAAATGGCACAGGTACCATTTCGGGTGAACTCTGTATTTTTAAAAATTGCAAAAGTACAATAATGATGATAGAGATTTTTTCCTGAATGAAATCTGTTTTACAAAATTAGATTTTTAAATAAGATCATAAACAATATTTTGAAAAAACAAGAAGTATTTGGATAAATTTTGCTTGAAGATAATACAATTAAATATTTTTTTCTCTCAAAAAGGACTCCAAAATTTTTCCTAGAATAAAGCAAAAGATACTAAAAAATAGCACAGGTCTTGCTGTTGAACTCTCTGAATTTTCAAAAATTGAAAAAGAAATAATGGGAGAAAGTACGTGCTGTGTACTGCCTCAATCATCAGAGCATCACAGTTCTGTTTTCATTAACTTCCCATCAATTGCTCCTCCTTTGAGAAATAATGGACTTTCTCAAGAACAAAATAAATAAAGATTTATTTTCAAGACTTCTGTCTATAGTACAAACTTAAACACTTAGAATTTATTACTGCTAATGTTTGTAGCATAACATGCATAAATTTGCATACCCACATTCCCATGGAACTGAGAAGCTTTTGAACTTGTTTCATTAACCTTGCAAAGCTTCTTGCTAGTTTATTTAGGCTCTTCTATTATAATACCCAATTGCTAAGAGAAGACAACTGTTATTGATAACGCAGTCTTTTAACAGGATACCCCGCAGCTATTTGGAAACAACAGACCACGGTAACCCACTACATTACAGTTGTTGTAGCACTAGTTTATTTTGAAAGACAGTAAAATTAAAGAAAACAAAACATACCTAGAGTTGGATACCAGTCTTCAAGGAGAATATCTATATGATCCACAGCTAGAGCAAGAAGTTGAGTAGTGCATTCAGGACTAGGATCAAGAACAATAGCCTGGTAACCAATAGGTTCTCCAGCACTTGCTTCATCAGTAATAGGCCTTTTAATCACAATGGTATCTACTGGAAAATATATCTCTAAGATAGAAGAATTTGCCAAGTCCACATCACACCAAGTGCCTTCTTGTTTCAAGCGGAACCTACATAATTAAAAAGAATTATAAACAGTTCTTAAAAATGCCAGGTACAAAATGCACAAGAAAGACTTCCAAAGAAAGTACCTTAGTTGCCGATAGTCAACAGGGGAATTTCTTGGAGAATGCAGCACTTCTTTCATACGAAACAAAGTAGTATCAGCATATTTGAGTTCCATGCCAGTTTGCCACAAAACCCATTCAGCCCTAACATCAAGAACCTGGGCAAGTTTTGCATCTTGTGCTACCTATAATTCACAATATTGAATTAAGAATTTTACAAAGAAATATTAATTTTTGTTAACATGACATCTACTTTACCATATCCTTTTACCATATACCATTAATAACATAATACTAACATTTATTTTTAATGAATCAATCTATTAACTTTAAAAATCTACAAGTTTCAATAAAAATTAGTATAGCATCTTTTTCTGAGAATTTTAATTTTTGAAATTTTATGTAAGATGTGTGTTGAGAGATGTTTACTGTAAGTATACATACATACATACATATTGTAAGTATACACTCTTACCTCCTTGGGCATAACAAAGAATGATCTCACAATATCGACAATTGCATCATCAGCAAGGATGCGTGTGATAAGTCGAGACCAAAAACCACTCGGGAAGTATGACATCAACAACAGACGTCGGATAGAGCACTCTGGATCAGATCGATGTGTAAGCTCATACTGTGGTACTGGTGGTGTTTCTGCTATTTCTTCACTTGATCCAGCTCCTGCACGCACGGGCAAACAAAATTACTACAATAATTTTCATATCTAGGCTTACCAAGCCCATTATAAAATTTCACCATTATCATCATGAGCAGTAAATTAATACGTCAATCGCCAGTTCCCATTAATGAAATTAGTAGGCTTGGATGTTATTCCTCCAGATGTTCCTGGTTAACCATTTATGTTGTAGTTTAAATCATAAAATTTGATATCTCACATGTACTCTTCCCCACCTAATATTATTATTATTATTTGTGCATGTTTATGTCCAATCAATACAGCTGCCAGACATTTTTGTTTTACCCACTGGGCATCCACATAATTCAAATCTGATAATATGATTGCCCTATTTAAGACTATTATCTAAAATAAAAAGTTTCAAGGATGCATAAGTACAAAATGCGTTATGAATGAAACATACAATATGCCAAGTACAAATTAACATGAACATACTAACCATTCTGAGTGCCTCCCCCTCAAATCAACTTGTTTTGAGCTTCACCCAATTTATTCAAAACAATTACCACATATTGACAAAAATCTATTCCAAATAAATATTTCAGTATTCACCTTAAGCCTGAGCATGTTAAGAAGAAATTCATTTCTACAAAGGTGTAAATTTTTCTAGAATGAATTTAAGGAGTGATGGGAATGATCTGAACTTGAACCCCCGTCT
This sequence comes from Teleogryllus occipitalis, assembly GCA_011170035.1. Classification (NCBI taxonomy): domain Eukaryota; kingdom Metazoa; phylum Arthropoda; class Insecta; order Orthoptera; family Gryllidae; genus Teleogryllus; species Teleogryllus occipitalis. Next base: position 85,214 of record BLKR01003470.1, on the reverse strand, counting down.
CAATCCAACAAGTACAAGTTTTCACAAAAAACAGAAATCAATATAAGAATTTTCATATTTTAAATTTATAGAAGGTTAATTGGGTTAATTATCTGAACTTGAACCCCCCCCTCTCAATCCAACAAGGACAAGTTTTCTCAAAAAACAGAAATCAATTTCAGGATTTTCATATTTTAAATATTTAGAATATTACTTTGTATGCAAAAACAGATACATTACCTGGACTTCTAGACATTGCAGGAGCAGATCCTGGTCTTTGCAATCGGAATTTATCTGGACTCTGAGTGTAAAAAGATGAGTTCCCTACTAATGTAGATGCATTTGAACTGGCAATCTTCTTGTTGCGCACTGCCCAACCTCGAGATCGCACAGGAATCTAGGAAAATATGTTGTTTATAAGAGATGTAGGAAAATAAAATACAAATATTATTTTATTATTATTCTAAAACAATAAAGTTCAGATGAAGCATAAACATATTTTTCTTGTATACCAATACCAGCTTGTTCTGCCCCTTTTTAGCCATTACACTGGAACCAATGCAGGAAATTAATTCCGACACCTTCCTAGCCAGAGAAATTAGAAATAAAGCATAAATCGCATTTCACTATTCATGCAGTGCAAATAGTGCAAAGCAAGAATAAGGATATAAAAATCATATAAATAAACTATAAAATAAAATCTTAACTATATATGCAAATAATTCAAATTGTGTGCCTTTACATGCACTGGATATGTGGAAAATACTTATATACAAAAGAAATATAACTTCCACACTGCCCATTTCATTATATTTCAATACTTCATTAAATCAATTCATATTAAACCAACCTATACAGAGATTAAGTATAGGTTGGTTATTAAGTATTTCAGTGGACAATTTGTTTCCATGAACATGTTTTACAAAAGAGAGAATAAAATAATAATTTATGGTGCAGTTCATTCATAACATAAAATTGTGCTTGATAATGATTCATGTTCACAAATAAAAACAAAGAATATGGCATACATTTACAGGAGAACCTCAATAATTTCAAACAATAAGGAAAAAGGGAACAATTAAGTAATTTCAACATAATTAGATTCAATTACTGAATAAAAGGAAGAAAAATGGGGAATAAACAAACTTTTTAGAAATATCAAATGATCTGAGATAACAAATTTTGTGTTGTTGAGGTTCAACAAAATGAAGAAAAGGAGGAAAAGATATGACAGTGTGAAAGCGTCCTATTCTTAGCATGCAGATAGAACAAGGAGATTGTGCAGCACCTTTACCCTGACTAGCTGCTGATGGGAAGCCACGCGCAGCTGCTCCTCCGCAGGCAAAAGAGATGGAATCAACAAGGTGCGACTATCCCACGTGAGGGCCACTTCAAATTTGTTGAGCAGATTGACAATATAGCCACGCGTGTCTATGTGGCCCATGTTGGAAGACTTAAAAACATGCTTTAAATCATCTAGCTTCATTACACCTGCATGAAGAGCAAAACATTCAAATGTCTGCAGAGACAACTCCAGTATTTGTTTGATATTACTATATCCAGTTTAATAATTTGCATATTGAGATTCTCAGTTAGTAATATATCAGTAATATGAATCTTATATAAAAAATGTTTGAATCTCAAAAAGAAAAAATTACTCACCAGTTCGAGCAAATGGATTAATTTCACGAATGGTTACAACATGAGCTAGCATATCACAAAGCCACTGTGGGTCTAAGAAATATAGATCTTTCAAAGTAGCATCGTCATAATGCAGGAGAACTCCTATAAACCAAAGTTTTCAATTGGAATTACACACTATACACACCACTTTACCAAAAGCGTCAAATCCTGTCAGCAACAAAAGAAAACAAAGAAAAAAATGGTCACCAGCTTACCGTTTTCATGCAAAAATAGGGTGGCTTGGTGCAATTCAGCTGCATCACGAAAGGACCTTTGACATCGATATTGCATTTCTGCTGTAACAACTGCTTTGTACTGTTCAGCATTGAGAACAGGATCTACTCCAGTGAGGCGACGTTCAGTTGCTAAATGACTAACAACATCTTCCAGAGCTAGGTAAGTGGCTGGTACTCTCTGCTCAAGCAGCAGCTCTTTGCTTCCTGTAAATTCAAAGTGAACCCCCATCAAGCAGGTCAAAGCAAAACGAACTATAAAAGTGGTGCAGTTTATACTAAGACTTCATTTTGTTTCAAAAGTAATTTCGCTGCACTTCAATTGATCAATGATCTATCAAAGTTGCTTAGACAATTATCACTTAGAGCAAACAGTTTCATAATTGAAAATTAAATTAGGATAGATATTCTAAATTCTTGTGATAATTTATAGTTTACACATGACATTAGAGTATGCTTCAGTTGTGTCTAAAGTGAAAATTAATACAGTCCGTTATGAATATATAAAATATTCATGGATGTATAATGTGAATTTGTTTTATAATAACCTTTTATAGTAAAAATTGAACTGCAATTTCATTTCCTTGTTAGAAAAAAACTTACCAGGTGGTCTCAAGCTGAAGACTGTGTCATAAACAAGGCTGCAGAGGAGTTTTATATTATGACGAGTCTTACAGCTCACTTCAATTGTGTCAAGAACACGAGGTAATCCACATTTTTCAGCATCTACAATGTTGATAAATCTGGAACAAGCAAGTAAAATAAACATTGAATAAAAATTATAATTTGTTTAAATTCACTTTTGTTGTAAACAAATATCTATTCTTACTTGTCTCGAATTATCTGCTGCAATTCTTCAGAATATGAAGCTGGATAGTATTCTCGCATCATGTCATAATGAGTTCCTACTATTAACACAGGTGAGTTTGGAGCACGTGCCTGAAACAACAAAGCCATTTAATTTTTGTACAAGGCTCTGAAGGTGTAAATCCACAAGGAAATAAAAACTACAAATAAAATACCTGAATATTGACTAACCACTGCAAAATTTCATTAATGCCCTTCTGTCCATCAGGAATCCTCCAGACAACAAGGTAAAGACTTCGTTTTGACAAAAAATATTGATGTGTTGCATAATATTCTCGCTGGCCTCCAAAATCCCACGTCCTGTAATATGAAAATAACTTTTTTACCACACACACATCTCTGTTGTTTAATGTAAAAAAGTTGGGTGACACTTGGAGGGTGTTTCAAAGAAACCCATGATCATAAAAAACAACATGATAATATGAATATTACAAAAATAACAAAACAGACAGGTACAAACTATGTTTCTCTAACCTAAACACAACAGGGCCGTAAGACGACTGGCCCCTAACTTTCTTCTCATAGACCCAGTCACCAATATCTACACCTACTGTAGACATATTTGTGCCACGGGATGTCTTCACATTTATGTTTTTGTTGCCCATTCGTTTCGCCCAGTGCTAGAAACAAATAGTGAAATGTATGTGAAAAGAAATTCATAATTTAGACTGAATTTCATTTCTCTTTCATAAACTTATTTTTAATTTTAAAAGTCTTTCAAAATTAACATAACACTATCTGAGGCAAATGGAAAACAGTAAATATATACCTCAACAGGCTTCTTCTTGTAAGATCCAATTCCTTCTTGTCTCAACTGTTCCAGTAATGACGTCTTTCCAATTCCTTGAACACCAACAATCATAAGTTTCATGCGAGCGTATGGTCTAGCATCTTCCAATACAGACTTTAGGTATCCGATCACATCCATAGTTTTGTACTTTTTTGAATCAATCATGGATTTCAAAGGTTCTTGTAAACTACAGCCACGAGTATTCAAGTTCCAAAGTCGAGACAAAAGGCCCATTTGTGGAGGCAATTCACTCACATCTATGAGACATACAAAGCATTCAATTACATAACAGGAAAACACAAAGAAGGGTTATGAAATATCTGAATTACTTCTGGTATAGGAATTCAAATGACTTTAAAATTTTTATTGAACAGAGAAAGAAAATGTTGTCCTACTTGCCTGAGTTTCCGCTGATATTCAAAACTGACAGATTGGCTAATTCATGGATGTTGTGAGGCACTTCACGCAACTGATTGTTACTTACATCCAGCATACTGAGATTGGGGAACATAAGTCGAGTTTTACTTTGATTTGCAGCAGGATTCAGTACATCCTATTCAAAAAAGGAAAGTACACAATAAAAGGAAAATAAACTCATATGTAAATTTTTATAATGTAGAACAAAAATTAGGAAATTTGGATATGTAAGATAAATTAAATTGAAACTAAATTTATTATACATCTTTCTCTGGAGTTAAAAGAATACCTTTTCATTAAGAGTTTGATTTGCGTGCAAAGGAGATACAAATGAATATTCACCTCACAAGTAGTAAGTTAATTTTAATTGTTTAAGTGTGATGTAAAATTAAAAAAAAAAACTCAGATGTTTGTAACTAACCCATTCGTTGTCATCATCCTCTGACACAGAACTTGCACCATCATCATCTGTTGATAATTGCAGTCTGCTTAATTTATTGTCAGCAAGCACTAACGTGCGTAAACTATCCAGTCTCAAATGTCTCCTATGTACACAAAGACTAGCCAGAATAGCAGAGCGTAAAGATCGTCTTCCTGGCAATGGAGGAGGTAACTTGGTAGACGATCTAGATCCAAGGGTTCCTTCACTTGGTGCATAACACACTGTATGCGAAATCTCAGCACTGTCCAAGCACTCCATCTGGGGTAGACTAGGCCAACAGCAGACTTGGTTGTGGGATAAGTCCAACTGTTTTAAGGTGCCAGGATACGAGGTAATGTGACTCATGCTCCTCAAGCTGAAAAAAATCAGCAAAGCATTAGAATCATGTACTTATGATGCTTCCAAAGAATTTTGTAAATACTAAGAAGCAATAATATCTTCTCATTGAAACAATGCTTGATTAATTTGGTGGGCCAAGACTTAAATTCCAAATTACAGGCTTTTGCAACTACTAGGGCCACCCTAGTAGGGCCAGGATCAGGAAAATGAATAAAAATCTAATTATTCAAAAGTGATGTGTTGAATCCAGACTTTCCTAAGTAAAATGTTTTATTTATTTATCGATTGAAAAAATAATAAAAAATATAAAAATAGAATGTGATGTATGAAAAATGTTCATAACTATTTTAATTCTGGCAATTATATTCTAAGTTGGGCCATGATCTGTCTGTGCAGGGTGAGAGTTGATGGGGGTTCAGGGATATCAGGCAACATTCCCCCCTTGAGATTGAATGTCTCATGCTGGAGAAATATTAATTTGCCACTGCCTGAAACACAATTATTCCATATCTAGATGCCCCATTCATAATTTTCACAATCCGAAATATCTAAATCACGAAAATTGAAAACTTTCTCAAGAGCATTTGAGCATTTCCCAAGAGAATTATCCAGAATTGCTCCTTAGACTAATGCATGGTTGGCATTCAGCTTCAATACCCCATGGACAACAGGCAAACATTTAATTACTTAATCCACCTACAATTATTACCACCCACTGATAGCTGACTACCAAAGTGACATGATAAAATTGTATGTCCTGAACTAGCTCATCCAATGTATGTTTTGTAATATGATGTTTGTAATATAAATCAACATCAACATGAACTTAGCAGAAATTAGGTTTTACAGCCTGTTTCTATCGTTTATTGCAGTATTCTTGGTAGAGTATTAGTCTTCCAAGTGTTCCTGCTGTTGCCACCTCTTTAGTGGTCTGCCTTTATCTTAGTACTTGGTTTGTACTTCCAGATTAATTTTGCCAATCTGTTGTTGTTCATTCTCTGTAAATGATCATTCCATCTCCTTTGAGATGGTTCTATCTCTTCTACTAAACCTTTGGTTTTTGATTTCTTACTGATGTCGTAAATTTTTTGGTCTGTCTCTTCTTATGAATCTCATGAGGTGTCTCAGAAACCTCATATGTGCCATCTGTAGTTTTTGTATGTGTCTCTTTCATTATCCATATTTCAGAGCTATAAATGATTTTAGGTTTAGCAGCTATATTTTGGAGTTTCAGTTTTGTTTCTGAGTCCGTGTAATATAACTATGTTGCTCAACTGATTCAATTGATTCTTTTCCGTTGAACTTTTCCGTCCTTCTTTTTCGTTGTACTGAGTATCAACCCAACTGATTCAATTGGTTCTTTTCCAAATTCTTCCTAACCTCTTAGTCAGTATAATGCAATATGAAGGAGATACCAGTGAATTAACAAAACAAAATATTAATTTGTTTCAAAGCAAAAATGGACAATAAAATAATATAATAAATTAATTTTTTCATTTGTTTTTTTCCTTTCTTTATCTAAATGGGTAAAATAACATTTCATGAAAATGAATGAAAAACAATTTAAATGTATTTTTTGTTATTATTTCTTCCCAAATTCATTTCTATTTCATTAATCTTTCAGTAGATCATATGAAGGTCTCTTTAGATGGGATGTTGAAATTTAAGTATTATTCTGCACATTTATTTTGTTACTGCATTCTACAAAGCTGTTTACTATTAATTATTTTCTTTGGACAAAGTAAACAGTTTTAAATTTAGAACAAAAGAACTATACATTTTTTTAGTATTGATTTATCATACCCAGCTTGGAAATGAGCAACCACTTAATAAATATGAAGTTCAAAAGCACTGCAAAATCGCACACACAGTAACGCAATTCCACAAGTTATATCAAATTAAAAATTAAATCTCAATACATAGTTTCCTTTAATTCACACTTGTTGGTCATGTTGATGTACAATTCAATTTTGTTGGTAATTGCGACAACTTTTAACAGCAACAATTTGAAGGTGTTAGGGAAAAACATTCCCTTTTAAACTCTTTCGTCAAACTTTCATTTATACAACAATAATATCTATTAATTAATATTTAATATTAAGTTAATAATATATTGAAACTTACTTCTGACATTACCTCAAAATATATATTTGTAACTTGTTTAGTTAGGATAGAGATCCAATAACAGCTTGTCAGCATTTTCCCCCTTTGATCTCCTTCAATAAGTCCTTGCCAGGGTTGTCATTACCTGGGCCAAGTGAACTACGCACCAGCTACAGAATTGCACATTTTGTGCATTTCTGTTCTATTTAAGGTTTCTTCTGAACTCTTCTTCTGTACTCTAAGGTACTATCTAAGGTTTCTACTGAACTTTTCTGTTCTATTTAAGGTTTCAAATTTAACTCAACTAATTACAGATTGTTGGCTGTTTGGGAGACACTACATCTATCACAGTTGACAAACTGGTGTGGCAACTATGCCTAGGATGCGACATCTTCTAGAGAGCCATGAATCTTTAACTCCGACCATGGTAGCTATGCTTTCAGCGGCTAATTATGTTCTCATAACATAATTCATTTTTTTAGTATCACTAGTCAGCATATCTTTAATTAAATATATCTACTTTTCATCCTTATTGAACATTCACTAGCAATGAGAATTTGAAATAATTTTGCTTTACTAAATACAACAAAATTATAGAAAATACAGTTGACTCCGGTTATAGTGAACTCAGATATAGTGAACCCTTGGTTACACTGAATTTAAAGTCGCTGGTCCCATTTCACTTACATTACAAACAAGCATATGAAGACTTGGGTTATAGTGAATCTGAACCTTGGCTAAAGTGAACTTAGGAAATACGTCCTCGAAATAAATTCTCTCCTGGAAAAGAATATATCGCCTCAGTGCCACAAATTCCAATATTAGGCAGCTTGAAAAAAAAAATCGTTGGCCAAAGATCATAACCGAAGAAGTCTCCCCTGAGGTGAAGTTAGCGGACCCAGAATGGGAAACTTACTGATGATCTTATGACAGTCAGTTTCACTGCGGAAACAAAGGCCGTGCCCTGCGTGGGCTACAACTGGCAGTGGTGATGCATGATTACATGCTCTTTCAAGCTCGATATTACTTGATATTCCAAGGGATAGAGTGCATTGAGTTTTACATAGGCAACGGGAAGCACGCGACTGTCACAGCGTGGTGATAACTACAATGCAGCATGGAAAAGCGATCAGTTTCATTAGCCGTTTGCACCATCCCGCTGTCGAAAGCATCTCGTATGTTGTTAGGCAAGGAAAAGAGCCTTCAGAGTGGGTCGTTGTTCAAACAGTGCAAAAGGCATTGAAAAGTGTCAAGACTGCATTAAGATACTTAGATGCAAAGGACAATTCAGAATCAAATATGGAGAGAGAATGAACTCTGGAGAAGGATCAAGAGAAATTACTAATGAAAAAGTACGAAATAAACAATTCAAAATAAATTATTTTTTTAAAGACAAATAAAGATTTTTAAATTTTCAGTTTGTGCTGTTACTGTATTTTGCTGTATATCTATATTAATGAAATCAATTGTTATGGAGAAATTCTATTTAATTTTGACATAATCGGATATAGTGAACCAAAAATATTAGTCCCCTGAAGTTCACTATAACCGGAATTTACTGTACATGTGACAGCTTGTTAGAAAACAGATTTGAAAGCGTGTTTTCAAAATCCTCAACAACTAAATGCGTTGAGCTCCAAGTTGAATAAATTTATTGACTATCATTTGCAATTAGTCTCAGAAGGTTGAACAACTCGAGGAACTTGTTTAAAAAAATAAGTTCAATGGTTCAGTTCAATGACAGAATTTTTCTATTGCTTGAACTATTTCTTTTTATTCCCCTGAAGTTCATTTTTGCTCTGGCCTCTGTTTTTGCAAAGAACAACTTCTCTCAATGTTTCAGACAAGATGTTTCAAAATATGACTTATATCCAAATTTCATGACTATAATATACAGTGAAATTGATTTTTATGGTCTCTGACATGGAAGTAGGAAATTGTTTCCTATAGGTTAAGTGTTCACATAAATTCTTACATAAATAAAAGAAAATTCTAATTCAACATAAAAGTCACTAAATAATTTTGCTGTTTTCAGTGGGAAAACAAAATCTGACTCTCAAGTACCACACTTTTTTGAGTTCTATTAATCCTTTCATGCCTACTGGCACATTTCTGATCCAACATGCATTCTCACTAAATTAGCTTCATATGTTCTCATTGGTGTGTTTTTTTTCTTTCTTTTCTTTAGTTTACCAGTACCTTTTTGCAATCTAGGAACATCACTTTGTTTGTTGGATTGATAACACTGGTCCCAGACAGTGAATTATTTGTTTTGGATGACATGGAAAAGTTAAGAGTAGGCCTATGATTATGACACCTCGAGAGTGGATTGTCAAAAAATATATGGTATGATATAATTAATAACTAGAATTAATATCTAATACATAATAAGAAAACTTTCACAATATTTAAGTAACCTGTTGTTATAAATTACAAGAGTTTTGAAAATCATTTGTTAATGTGCTAGAGGATCAAATGGGTTAATGATCAAGGGGATCATGTTACTGTTTCATTAGTAGTAACCACTGCCATTTTTATTATACCATAAATCCTTGGATTTAAACAGTTGGAAGTGAGGGTGGCAAGAGAAGAGGTGAGGGACTTTTGTTGTTGAAGAAGCATACAAGCTTTGAGGTGCATTTGTGAAGTGTTAAAGGTGAATGTTAGTGCAAAACCCAAAAGGGAGCCATTAGGAAAAAATGGATGGGAATATTTGTGCACCAATAAAATACTATATAAGCATTTGTAGCAAGCATTGATATTGGAAGTAATTGAAAAAATGTGCATTATCAAGTTATTTACAGGAAAAAAAGGAAAGAAAATATTACTTATTTAACTTTAATAAAACAAAATAAAAAAACAAAACAATTTGGTACACATTCATATTTATTGATGTCATTTGCCAGGAAGCAGTAAGCAGCAGTTTGTTTCAGAATAAGCAGACACCTTCCCCAACCTCCACCATAGCAGTGGACACACCTGTTGTAACTTAAGTTGAGGCGGGTGAGGTTGACAGCAAGGCAGGGCAGGGCTGGAGGGACACAGCTGAACTGGTTGTGGGCGAGATTGAGAGAAGACAGTTGTGAACAATTCTCCTGGCCTTCCCCATCGGCATGAGGAATCTGCTCAGTCACCTCAACATTGCGGCTCCAAATGTTGTGATGCTGGATGTCAAGGTGCCTGAAAATGAACAAAATGTTTATTCAAACATTGTTTTTAATGAACTTTTTATGCAAGACATAAGCAGATATATCATGAGCCTCTTTAAAGTTTTAAATTTGTAATTAAATAAGGTTCGGAATAAAACTATTTTTATACGTCTTGCATTTATTGAAATGACAGTCAACACTTATATTCAAAACAGAGCATGCAAATGGGAGATCATCAGACATAAATATTATGTACATATTCATGAATTTGATGAAAAGTGGACAGAGAATTCCCAGAGATAAAATTCCATACGACCTTCCTTTCAACAACATTTATCTAATGCCTACAATAAACAAACATACTTTAATTCAAGTGCAACTGATGTTTTCTTTGTACTTACTGAACTGATTTGGTCTTTATAAAGGATGCATGAAGGGCTCGGGCATCCAACAACTGATCTTCGTTAACTGATGCACTATCTTCTGATATTTCTGAACAGCTTGTTTCCAGGTTTTCCACACTGTCAGCAAATGATGAACCTTTCTCACTATGAACTGGACTTTGAACATCACAGGCAATCTGAAAATTATTAAATTAATCAATTAAACACAATATGCTACATTATTTTCAGAAAAGTAGCTTATAATTTTAAAAATAATTAAAAACAAAAACAAGAAAAAATGTACTCTTACCTCAGGAGGGTTGGATGGGAGTTCTCTAAGCAAATTAAATGCAGCATTTAGTTCTTTTAGTTTTGGAGCTTTCCACATATTATAAGGTAATGTTTGAAGCTTGTTGTTAGAGATATCTAAAGTGACTAAAGATGGTAGCTGGAATATATCCTCAGGAATTTGATCTAACCGGTTATCCTACAAACAGAAAGTGCACTAAAACTATGATGTCTAATCAGAGCAAAGTAAAATCCTGAAATGTTCAGTAACATAGGTGCACAAAAATAATCCACAAATCATAATTTAAAAAAATGAAATATAATAAAAATATAAAACCAATTAATTCAATAATGGTCTTCTCCTAAGAAGCAATTTATGATAAATAACATCTTTTTTTCTAGACTTTCAGGACTTGCAAATCTCATAACTATCTTCAATTCAAAGTGTATGAAATTAAACATAAATAAAAAATACCTGCAAATACAGTTCTTCTAAAACTGGAGCAGTGTAGCCAGTCTTGGTAACAGTAGTTTTATTGGATTTTGAACCACTTTTCTTGGCAGGAGAGGCTAGTCCTCCCTTGTCAGTTCTAACAGGCAGTCTTTCAATTTTGTTTTGGGCAACATTTAAATATCTGAAAAGCACAACAACAAAAATTATATGATACTCATCTATACTAAAGTTCTTTATTACATTCTCACATTATTTTAATGTATAACTACCTTAAACTATGTAACTGAAACAAGACAAGAGGCAACCAGGTGAGAGCATTTTTAGAAAGATCAATTCTAGTGACAGCAAACAATACAACATCTTGATTTCTTGGATTTAACTTCAGTTTTGGATTCACAGTTAGAGCTGCATCAATCTGTAAAAATAAACTCCAAGTTACACTTCACCTTGTTCATGTACAGTATACTAAAAGACAGAAACATCACAGAGTCTGATCCTGATTGAATTATTCAGAATTCCAGAGAACCTGATTATATTTATGACTAACATTAGAGGAATCCAGAGGGGAACCAGAAATGTACATGTAAATAACAGATTTATTGGTATTGTAATGAAAATAGCTGTTGCAACACTTCAAGATTTTTGAATATTGAAATTTATGAAGAGATTTTCACACATGTCAATAATACTGATATTGTCATAATTTGCAGTCTATGGAATTCTTCTTTACCAATTTCCAATAGCTTTTCGATCTGATTATAGAATTAATTGTCACAGGTTGTGAGAAAACTGTGGGTTTCATGATGGTGATTCTCCACATTGTCAAATTCCACTCATTGAAGATTATGTTTGCTTTCACAATAAAATCTTCATGAAGTTTCTGTATGACATGTTTAACTGGCTAAAACTGCATTTATAATTTGATATTTCCATTTTGGTATATTTCTGGTGTTTCATAGAGTTACTAGTTTTGATTGTGCAATATTTTTGCATATTGAATGAAGATTCAGTTACAAAAGTGTTTTTCAGCCTTGATGGAAATTGGAAAACTTTCACAAAATGATAAATGGGTAGAACGTACACTGAATATGTCATATGAATATAGCCAATGTGCAAAAAATTGAACAGTAAATGTTTCTATATCAGTATGATTCAATTGTAAAATTACTTGATGAACTTGCAATAGTCAGTTACACAGTCTACAAAACTTATGGGTTGTATCTGCATTTACAGAATCAATGAAGATGAGCAATTGTGTAATTCAGAATTGTTCAATATTTTTCACTAACATATTATTCTTGTTGCAGATTTGATTTGAAGAACTTCATTTAAGAAACTAGGCTCAGGTTATCAGGCCTGCTCTTCCTCCTAATCACTTAAATTAAAATTCATTAGAGATGAACAGTTATTTGTTATTTTAGAGGTCTTTTTAATACCAAAATCTGTGACTAAGACATTAAATGTGCTTTTCCTGTGTTGTCAAAAATGATTATTTTTCAAAAAATTCATTTCACAGATGAGAATGAATGACTGTTATTGATATCTATTCAATGAATGTTATTTGATGTGCATAGATATGGATAAACAAGGGAAAATGTAGTGAGCAAAACTCACCAGCCATTGTTTGCGAACTTCTGCCAGTTCACATTGCTGGTGGTGCCAGTTCACCATGACTGCTGTGTTGGGGAAAAGGGCACTGTACGTGAGGCTACTGATTCCTAGGTGCCCCACTTGTGGGAGTCCTTCTTCTGTCATAGCTGCCTTGTTTAGTCTGTATTCAGGATCTGGGTATGCCTGTAACACAAGATATTGAACGAGTTAACAAAAACCTCACATACTTGAAAGGATGACCTTCAAGGCATTCATAAAATTGAGAAGACTCAAAGAAGCTATCATTAAAATCGAAAATTAATATTTCAATCATGTTTTGAACACAGTTTTCTCAGTTAAGACTCGCACAACAAATTAAATGATCCAAGGAGGCACCACTTTCATTTCTGTTCGTATTAATGAATATTGATTTTTTTCTTTTTTCTTAATGAAGCATTTTGAAGCATCTGATGAATATTTCAATACTAAATACTCTATGAAAAAAATGGTATGTAGATTACTACACAAAAGAGTCTTTAAAATTTTTAATGTACTAAAAATATTAATATCTTAAATGTATGATTTGATTGTATATCAAGTTGTTGTTTTTTTAATCTCTACTTACAGTAAGTCAAAGCCACAGATAAATCTCACCTTGATGGAAAGGAGTTTAGCAGTGAGAATGTCATCATGGTTGTGAGTGGCTACTCTCAGTGCTTTGCAGTCATCATCCCGGGCACCATGTCGCAAAAGGAGGTCTGTCATGCCTATGTCCCTATTCTTACAGGCTTCTACCAGTGCTGTCGATACAGACCCCACTGAACTGCCAGCATCTTCACAGTCTGGAGAGGACACCTACCAAAGACAAAATAACATACATTACGTAGATGTTTAGGTTTGCTCTTCAGACATGTGGTGCAATTTGTACCACTATTTTTTTGCTAACCTGCTCCGGAGGGCGACAGGACATATTAGGATCTGCACCACATAGCAGCAGTGCACTAACAACTTCATAATGTTTTCCCTTAACTGCTGCATGTAGAGGAGTCTCACTGTTGTTGTTACAATACACGTTCACCTGCAGTGGACTCAGCATGCATTCATTGCGCACAGGTCCTGCAATCATGAGGAACAACAATGAAAATAATATTGACACTGAATCAATAAACCTCCTGAATAGGTCCTTAGTTTATAATGTAAGATTTTTCAAAAAACTGCATTGATGTTTTTTGTTTTGGGAGTGGAGACCCACAAAAATTAAAAATTGGTTTTCATGTTATGAGCAACCTAATGGCAACAAGCAGACCTTAAGTTCAGAATATGGACAATTTTACCTTGAGTTTCTCCAGAACGTAAATTTAATCTGGCCATGATGGACTGAATGCCATCCGATATTCTTCTGCGTGTTGGACTCACAATATCATTGGCATTCGCTTGGTCACTAGCCTCTTCTGCTTCTTTCTCCTTAATGCTCTACACATATGGTAAATGAAACAAAACTGAGTTAGAAGAAAATTTTAATAACATAAGTAACAATGTCACAATTAAATTACAATGTTAAATTAAAATTAAACAATTCTATTAAAACATTTATTTTAAATATTTAAAAAATGTATATACCTTTATTCTTATGGCTTTCACACGGAACTTGAGAAGAAGGTCAACCATCTTGTAATTTCCAAGTAGAGATGCGACGTAGATAGCACTTTGACCAGTTACATCCTTCATATTCAAATCAAAAGGCATTTCATATTCCCAGTCTCCACTAGGATCTCTGTGCAAACAGAAAACAAAAATATTATTATTTGAAATTAAATATACAAGCAATTCATATCACAAAGTGAAATGAAAAATGATTTAAAATGAATTTGCAGTAACTTTTTAAAGAGGATAAAAATCCCTCATAATCTTTAAGTTAATGAATCATATCTAATTTTCACCTGTATTTCTGCATGAGGTGAGGTGGATAGGGATATTTCAGCAGGAGCTCCATGACATGTGTGTGGCCATTGATGCAGCAAGCGTGAATTGGCAACCACCGCTCTACAGTGTGTTGTTGTATCAGCTCTGGAAATCTCTGCCAAAAAGAAAATTTAATATTTATATTTATTATATTTTTTCTGAAAGAACTAAAAATGTGCAACCAACAAAAATATTCAAGTCATATTAAAATCATTCAAAGCTTTTTGTTTCTTTATTAAGTAGCAATATTACCAGTAACAAATTTAAGTGCTCTCTCTTTTATATTTTATATACTGTTATGGTAAAATGTAAGGGGGGAAATTATGAATAAGAAAGCTTTCCTATACACCCTAATTTTCTTACAACAGAACATAATAGTTAAACATTGCACAATCAAGAAGACTCACTTTGAGAAGCATTTCAACAATGTCCTTCCGTCCATTGTAGCAGGCGATGTATAGAGGTGAGTACTTGGTAACAGGGTGAATCCTTCCATCAGCATCGTGATCCAGAAGCACTTTGACGATTTCCTTACGGCCTGCCTCACACGCCCTGCCACACACATACTACATTGAACAAATCACTAAATTACATGTTTTCTTCTTTCACAAATCAGAATGCCTCTCTACAGAACACAAGACTCAACAAGCTCTTCATTCCTACTAGTGACTGCAACTGCCATAAAGCTGTCCATTTCCACCACACACACTTTCACAGCTGAGTTTCTACCTCAGTACTTTTACTTACTCTAGATCACAATCTGAAGAGCTACACTAAAGTCATTCACCTACTTTCTTTATTCACTTCAGTTTCTAATAGTACTTGCAGGAGGTGTCAACCAGATGATTTATGAAGTAAGCTACTTAAGCTTACTCATTCTCTTTCCACTTTTCTCTTTTCCATTATACAAATGTATTCTTAGACCTGCCAACATAATCCATAATTATAAATCGGTTCTTTCCATTACAGAAATTGTTTTATCACTTAGAGGTCCATTTTTCCCCTCCCACTACTACTACTTTTCTTTTCTGTTCCTTAAATTACAAATTTTTCTAAGAAAATGCCTAAGGAAAGGGTCAGAAAATAAATTAAAAATTTCAAATAATTCATTAAACAAAATTTTCAATGTTCTAATGCCATTTTTTTTTTGGTTTTGTTTTTCTGTTACATTTTCTCATTTGGGAATAACCAAATCACTAAAGGGTCAATGAACTAAGACATTTTACTGGCATGCACAATACTTTAATGAACCGACAACATAAAAATTTTGTTTTCGGACGGAATTTAAGAATAATTTAAGAATTGTGGAGATAAAAAAATAACTTGCGAAGTTAAAATTTACTCGATAATTTTTTCCGGTTTCCGGTTTTATTACTCACATCTCATTTTAAAAAGCCATTTATTTTTAAAGCATCGAAAAATCACAACTAAGTTTATCAAAAGTAGGTCTTTGTCTATAATTTGGCAATGTCTTTTTGTCCATATCTGAACGTCACAAAACTATTCCATAAGAACAAGAACGACTCTCAACAAAAAGTCGCCTGTGTCAGAAATTGCCTATCTTGCATATTGTCTAGCTGAACCGGTGTAAGTGGGTACCTCAATCGTGATTTCGTTTCGACGTTACCTCCATCAGCTTCCCGCTGCTTTTTCTCTGCATCCCTGTCACACACAACCATGAACTCCGAAGTCTTCACATTGTTGAAGCACGAGTGACGTGTCTAACAGCGCGTTGGTCGAGTCACGAAGCAAATGAAGGAGGCAGGACGCCGACCCATCCAGAGAAACGCCGAGCTGGGGGAGACGATGCGAACCAGCCGCTGCACGCCATTGGGAGAAAACGCCCCAGATGTCCAAGGCATTCCTTCTCATTCCGCCGCACTTATGTTTCCGTTTAACGGCGCTGTGGGGGTGGAAAAATGATGTTTTGTTCGGCGCGAACGTTGCGTTCCAATGAAGACTAAGGTGATCATGTGGGGTGATCTAACTGGATCTCCTACCCCACGAGAGCATGCGCAATGGATGGTCTTCCGAGTCGAAATTAAGGAGGGGCGGATCCAAGGGCTGTTGGACCTACAAATGATTTAGTACGTGCGCTCCCCTTTTTCGTAATTTCTTTTTCCTAACAATTTCTGGATCCCCGCTTGAATTTCCAGAACGAATGAACTAGAATTACTTTGCGTATTAAGGAAGGAAAACAACAACAAAAGAACATAAAACTTTTAAAGAGTAAAGGCTAAATGCTCCATTGTCGATCGATGTAATTTGTTTCTCCTGCACTTTTTTATTGAACTGACGTTATTCATCTTGCAGATTCTCAGGTTAGCATTCGCATATTTTGCTACAATCTCCTGTAGAACTGACATTCCTTTTCTCTTCGCGTCACATTGTTATGTGCCTTAGGCGCAACCTAGCATGGCTGAAGAGGTATCTAGTAAAATATTTTACCAGAGATTTACATAAGGCACATAACTTGGAACAATCAAATAAATAATGGTTTACATAGTAGTAACTGATAAAAATGTTTGTCACCAATGAGAGCGCAATAAACGATAGCTTACGTCGTTAACACGGATATAATGTAGTGAAAGGGGGCAAAGGGAAAACTAATTGTACACGGAACGGGGAATGCTAGAGATGGTCACCCCAAAGTTTGTTGTCTTCTGCCGGAAGAACACCTGCTAGGGACACAATTAATCGTCTATGTGCCGTATTTATGTTTTCCACATCTCGAAATGTTCAAATGAAAGGGGAAAAAAAACTTCCCCAATAACATTATCAGGATTTATGCTCCGTAAGCGAAGACGGCCTTCGTTCCAGCAATTCGCCCCACGTCCCTGAAGAAAACGTCCACTTGGGCCCCTCCAGAGGGGAGTGGTGAAGTGTACTCACATGAAGAGGAGGGTGTTGGAGCCGCTGGGCGCCATGTTGACGACGAGCGCGGCCTCGGGGCCCAGCTGCTGGAGCAGAGCGCGCACCAGCGCCGCGTCCCCATTGGCGCACGTGTCGCGCAGCGCGTGGTGCGAGCTTTGCCGCGCTGACTCCTTCGCGTCTGCAACACAAACGGCCCTCCGTCAGCACGCGCTCCACACCACAGGGAAAGGTCACGGCTCATACACGCTGCTAATGCACAAGATTCAGTGTTCCCATCCGCCATCTTGAAGGGTTGACCAATGGCTGCGGTAAACAATGCATTACAATACGTGTTTTACGATCAATAAGAGATTTCCTGCCCTCTGAATATGTAGTATTATAGTTTTTTATTTATTGAGAGTATTATCTAAATCAAAGTTGCGGTATATTCGAATCTAGTATACTTTCGTGACCAAACAAATAATGCGTACTTGTGTATAGTAATTTTATAATACAGACACATAAAATACATACAATTTTTAGAAAAAATAATATTTGTTTAATATTATTTTTTATCAAAATATACGTTAAACAATGCAGTGTTTACAGCAGAAATGCATTACTGGAGCTATTTGTCAAGGATCCAAGATGGTGATTGAGAATACCGATTCTTATCTGCCCTAACGCCGCGAGGGGTCAGTTCTTTCAATGTCCGAGCGAAGCGCTCTATACAGTGTCCGACCAAGAGTTAGGACTTCCCGTTGCTTAATGATCCCTTGCGTGGTACACAAGGATGAAATGGAATGGGAAGATCCGACCTTAAGCATTTATTTATTTGTCGATGGACCTAGAGCGCAGGTACACTTAATGGACGTGAAAAACACTATAACTCATACATTTTGTAGAATAGAAAACATTCTACTTAGCGCTGCCCGCGATAGTTCTACTAAAGTGAACTGCTATAAGCGATTTTAAGCCCTAAAATTTAACAAGTTTTCTCTCCTTAAGTTTCTCCAGACTCATTGATTCAAGCTAAGATTCCACGTTACTCAATCCAGGTTTCGGAAGAATGCCTGAAAAGAAACACTTTTGCGATTACCTCCGTTCTTTTTGCAGACTCAGCAAACTACAGTTTAACGACTAAAACAGTCACTGAACGAGTTTCGAAGATTATAAACAAGGTTAATTACACACAGGTCTACACCCAGCGTGGAAAGCATGGTGTAAATTCCAAGTTTCTTGTCATACAATCTGTGTTTCAAGTCTAAAAAATTCAGATTCCTCGCAACCAAAACCTACGACACAAAACTGCAAAGAGATATCATTATAATATGATTTTTAATGCAATGGTCAAAAAGAAATCACTCAACAAAGCAACGGATGCTAATGAGAAAATGGAACAAAAAGAATTAGCTATATACCTTCTGAGAATAGAATTTTTTTTATTGTTGACTCAGCGAATTTTCTAGACAAATCACTGCACCATCACGTTGTCTTCTCTCTTGCCAAACTGACTTTCTTGATTTTCTATACTGAATAAAAATTGTAGCAAGGCGGAAATTAATTTTAAGGAACCTTCATTTTACAGTATGAACTATCCTTTAACAACCAAAATAGCTAATAGAATACAATTAATGACTATACTACAAGTGAATTATTGAGGAGGACAATGTGTGATCAAATAGATGTCAATGTTTACCCCTTTTGCTGCTCTAACATTTCGTTGATTTCTGAAGATGGCAGACCAAAGAGCTTTATTAAAAATGTTATATGATCACACAGTTCCTGCATCCATTAATGTTTATAATATCATAAACACAAGAATGTCAATGCAATTTTGGTGATACATCTATTTTCAAAATAATTACCTTATTTTATGCCAATATTATAACTCGATTATCTCATATTTCCTTATGCCATTTCCCAGATTACAAAAAAATGTCAGAATATATAACAAAAGTTTCTGTAAAACTAAATGCTGGGAGAATTTTCAATAAACATTGTACAGAATGAAAATAAATCTAATGGGTATATTGAACTATTCACATAGACAAATGTTCATATGTAAAAAAATTATGACAAAAACAACTGGAAAAATGTTCGGGAGATACCTTGTTTTCTGATGAATATCCATGATCAGCCCAACATCATTAAAAGGAGTTAACTAATTGTCAAGAATAACTTGGATTTATTTTCTTTGAATTAAAAGAAATATTATGAATGGTTGGAGGTAACTGAAATTAACAAGCTGAAAAAGACATTTTTATGTTTTTTTAATTAAAATAATATTGTTTTTGTGCAAATCAATAACAAACATTTGCTACTAAAATACTCTATTCTCTGACACTTCTATGTACTGGCAATATATAAACAAGTATTAACAAATTAAATAGAGATCTTTATCACACTCGTTAATCTATTGAGTAAGCAAAATTAGTATAAAATATATCTTTCAATAATAAATTATGAAAATGCTAATGATAAAAACTTGTAATGGTTACTGTAACTCACTAGTTCTCATTTGAAACCAAACATTGAAGTAATAAGTTACCTGCAAATTTAATTTTCACAATTCGGTGTTAGCAGACACAATTTTAATTATTGTTCTGTGCAATAATATTTTTTACTCATATTTATTGTTGGTTACTGGAAGATAGCCATCACTCTCTTTTCTACTCACCATCTTCTAGATATAGAATTAAATGCTGTAAACCTCTTTTATTATAAGCCCTTCAAAATCATATATATTTAATAACAATAGAAATAATAATATTGCAGAGAAACTACACTACTCTAAAATAAAATAACAAAGTTACACACGCTCAGTACATTGATGTCAAGAATATACTAGATTGCCTCTGCAGCTCTAACTGAAGTATTCATTCATGATTAAAATCATTCTTTGTTCAAAGGATCAGAAGTAAAACCTTACAAGGTGGCCCAGTCGATATTTTGATTATTTTTAACTGCTACACAATAATTAATAAATAAATAATAATAATAATAATAATAAAAAGGCCATTGTTCAAAGCTTAGCCTTGAAAGAGACGGTAGCCATGGAGGCTAATTCTCATGGATGAATAATTTTTTGTAACTCTCTAGTAATTGTTTTATCCATCATCAATATGTAAACAAGAATGAAAAAGTTTAAAGGAAATATCCAAATATTGCATATATGGGCAGTCAGAAAACATCTTTCACTGTTTGAAAAGGATTCTTATCAAGGAGGCATAAATAAATTGACCCATTGCATTATAATACTATTATAAGTGTAATAAAAGTCCCAACCATGGATTAAAATTATTTACTTCCCTACAAGGCAGAAGAAAACAGTTGTTTATGTGACCTAAGTCAATGAAATAAATGATGGATAAACTGTAGATGGAGACTAATGTATAAACATACGAACATTAAGATCAAATTATCATAAAATACACTTTTTAATAAAAGAGTAGGCTTCCTTGGACAGAGTCAGTATGTACTTGGCTGTCTGGGAGTTGCTAGACACAGATACCAGCGTTTTTCTCATACTGTGACCTTCACATTTCTCCCTGAGGAAGATTGCAGCACGACACCTGAAACATTGGCAACTGTGCCTAGGAGGCAGCATCTCCTGAACAGCCAAGTTCATAGTACTCATTTTTAATATTTTGAAAGCCAGAAGAATGAACTTCATGATTTAAAAGTCAATGTGGTTTGCACATAATAGTTTTGGTTTGAGTATCTGATATAAAATAAAAATTGTATTACCTTGGAATCATATTCAATATTTTTAAATTTTCTTCTCTTTTTGCAGATAGGTATTTTTCTCCTGACATAAAATACTGAAGACTATTCTTGTTTAAATTATGTTGTAGTATGTATAATGTTAAAGAAGTGAATAAGAAAGACAATCTAACATTTTCTTCCATAAGCAATATTGAATATAAATTTAGTTATTAAGTTGAGAACATGAATTTCAAAATTTGAAAAGTCTCCTGGTGTCTGAAATATTGTATAAATAGATGAATAAATATAAACATGAAAATATAACGTATGTGCAAAGTCTTAAATCTAATGAAGCATAAATATTTTTCAATAAAATCTGAAAGTTTTGCTTTACATTATCTGCATCCACAGATTAAGAATTCAAAAACTTTCATTAAAAGTCAAAATTGTATGTAAATAAATAATTTGATGGACAAACATATTATCATATGTGATCAAGTACAGAACTGCTAGTGAGTCAATGTGCAAAAGAAGTCCAATAGCATCTGAAAGCAACGAATTTTCATAAATTTTGGTTCAAATTACTCAAAAACATAAAAATTACATTAACACAAATTTACCATACTGTGACATCACAGTTCTCTCTTACTGAACTGACTCCAAAATTATGAAATTGGCCAGTACTTGCAAACCCATATTTCAAAGTATTTTTTCTGATAATTTCATAAAATCTT
The DNA here is from genome assembly GCA_011170035.1 of Teleogryllus occipitalis. NCBI lineage: Eukaryota > Metazoa > Arthropoda > Insecta > Orthoptera > Gryllidae > Teleogryllus > Teleogryllus occipitalis. The sequence continues at coordinate 63,240 of BLKR01003470.1, read as the reverse complement.
CATGTTCAGAGCCGACTTCAGTCAGTAATCAATCTCTTCAGATGAAAATCTATTTTGATTGGATTTCATGTCTATCCATTCCATTTCATTTGCCCCATATCAAGAGGTTAGATTCATATTAAGTTCCAAACATGAAAATTATCAGAAATATACGGCTTCCTTTTTTAATTTTTTTCATTATAGTGATCCATCAGGAATATTATTCCATTGGATTTTAATTTCTTGATGTGCTGATGAGATGCAGTTGGCATTGTATGAGTACAATAATTCAAGGGAATTGCTGACAAATTGATTAACAGTTACCTACTAGTTAGCCAGCATTATCGAATTTACTGGGTGAAAGTCACGAATTCAAGTAAAGAATTCTTCAAATAGTCGAATTCTTGACATTCATGTAGCAACTCTGGTGATGATGGCTAAACCCTTGAAAGTTACTGTCAATTAAATTAAAAATATTGGTATGGACAGAATCAACTTGAATTATACGAATGACTTTTCTATCATCCACAGTCTTTCAACATGAACACTACAAGTGATGTTCTTGTCTTGTTCACATACAATTCATTCTTAAATGCTCATTTAAAAATATTTTTATGGAAGGGAACTGGTATTTACAGGCTAAAAGATGTAGACATTTCCTGGTTGTTAACTCTTAACAGTCAAATACATCAATTAAACAGGATATGAATAACAATAATAATAATTCAATATTTTAGAATTAGCTGAGTTTTCTTTGTAATTGAATATTTTGAGAAATTATACAAAAAATTAAAATCAAAACCTTTTTCTTCTTTGGACATTATTACATGCAAAACATACACAATAATAACTTTTCAAGTTAAATAAACTTATTTTGCGTACATTGCACTACTAAATGCTGAAATAGTTCTTACCCTAACACTTAATATATACAGCAGTTAAATATTGGTAGTAGAAGTGGAAATAGAGCTCCCTACCTGCTTTAAAAGAATTAATGCTTTATATTAAATACCAATATCCCAAATTTTCTCAGAAATGTAGCAATTTTGATGTAAAACACACATAACTGGCTGACACTGATGGTGAATACTATGTGTAGAGATGTTCGTAGATGTAGTCTGATGAAGGCTCTAATTATCTTTGATCCTAGAATAAAGAGATTATTTGAATTTTGTTAAAAATAAATATTGTACAGCTTGCTTTGATTCAATATACACAGAAAGAGCTCTGAAGAGTTTTTTTTACAGTCTCACCATTTCTCCTCTAAATTCACTTTACAAAAACATAATACCATCTTGAAGTTTCCATTTTCAACAATTCATTTTGAGTAAAACAAATGTTTGAATACTAATACCACAATGTTCAAAGTTCAGACATGAGAATAAACTAATAGTTTGATAATGAATTATTGACATAATTCACTTCCATTCTTTGAGTATTTGTCAATATACTGCAGTAGTTACTAGATACTTTCTATTTACATAAAAAATGATAATTCTACTAAATAAAATAATAATTGATAATTTGAAAAAACAAAACAAAACAAACCTGAAGAATTTGCATGGGTAGAAAACATTAATTATCCAAAACAGATATTATTAATGGAGCTGCTTCCTTGTTTGCTTGATAATTTGTTTGATATCAATTAATTAAATTGATAATTCTGCTCAGGAGTCTGGTTGACATACAAGAATTTCAGTCTTTTATCAACTGACAATATATTTTTCTCTTCCTTGTAGTTTCTCTTGAATGTCAGATAATCTTCTAAACTATTACTGAAAGTTTAGACTTATATATCAGAAAAAGTTATTCGAATCATAAATATCAATAAAATGAAAAGATGATCTTTGGAATGAAGTGCGTAAATCAGGCATGAAGTAATAAAAACATTTCTTTGCTTTGACATGATCTCTTGAAGTGAAAAAAGTAGAAAATTTCTAGATACATGTTATAGAGGTACTGACAATTATAGAAACAGACATTCAAAATAAATTAAGAATATACGAAAAAGATTGTCCAAGAGTATTTCTTTTCAAAAATGGAACTTGCCTTCAATTAGTTCAATAAATGCAAACTGAATAACCCTCCTTTGTTGACAGTGATGCCAGTATGATGAACTGTTTCTTGTAGTCCAAAATTTTGGGTGATAATGCTCGTCACATTCCACTCAGGATTGAAAACAAAAAAATTTCTTGAATTTGTAGGGTGATTAAAATCTGAAGAAATATTTCATATGAAGTCTATGATGTATTTACAAATCACAAATATTTAGCAGTTTATGGATTTTGATTCAGATTATATCAAATAAATAATTGATATTTTGTTTTTCTCTTGCCTTGCTGAAACTCAATGGTTATTTACATTAATAACTCATTAAGATGTTTTCAATGTACAAATAATATTTCTTTAACAAGAAAATTTCAATCAAACTTCTGTTAAGAATTCTTCCTTGGTGGCCACTTCAAAAAAAGCTGGAATAAACTGGATCTTCTTTCATTGTTATTTCTTGTCCACTTGGCAATTTCTACCATAAAAGCGAATAAAACAAATATGCTGAGTCAGTTGTAACGACCAGAAAACATAATTAATAACATCCGCAAATATTATAATGAAATTTTTAAAGGTGCAGGTATGATGGGTTTTACAATTTACCTTCCCCATTCATTTTGAAGAAACGAAGTTTCCTTTTGAAATTTTCAAAATTATAGAAATTGAATCATGTTGATAAAATTTGAAAAACAATTAAGCAACTTAAGCCAACACAATGAACGTGATTGGATTTCTGTGTTTAAACATAAATTGATAGTTAATAATACACTTTTGTTGCAAGGGAGTAAAAATAATGAATTGTAAATTAGAACAGTTGAACTTCTCTACAAATTAGTTGATAGACGTCACCTGCTGATGACGGTACATACCAAATCTGACCATAACTTACATACAAGTATATTAAACAAAAACTGATACAGAGAGCAGAAATACTGAAATGGTGAAATATAATACTTATGAAACTACACTGTTAACTGTCCATTTCACACTACAATGCGAGGTATAATTCTTCTTTCATTATTTTGCAGCAGAAATGGACAGAATAACTAGTTGGAAATAAGCCAATGAAAATCTAACACACTCCAGAATACAAATATATGAGTTGATGGTTAACTTTACATAGTACTGTGAATACATGCTGAAATACATAAATCTAAATCATCTACAATAAAAGCATTATCTATTTTCTCCTTCAAAAAACAAATGCTGACTTATCTGCTCACCAACTGATATAACAAGATTTAAGTTTGAAATACAAAACATGCAATACAAGAGGGTGACAATATATTCTCTGTTTTTAAACATCTTACAAAGCATTCTGTTAAAAAATAAGGACTTATGAGCTGATGAGGAATTTTATTGTATACTATATATTAATTATTCCAGAAAACATTTTAAACAAAAGTGTATTAATACAAAGAAAATTGGATTTCTAAACAACTGCATTTTTCTACATTATAATAGTTACTCATTTCGATTTGATTTTGAAGACCGACGATTACATAATATTCTCAGAAAACCTTTCACATTCTGTTTCCACCTCACAGAATTCTCTGTGTTGACTAAAATAATAGTTACTATCAAGATTCTGGAATATACATTCTATTCAGAAGGTACTTATTTTATGGTTTTCAAGCAAATTCACTCTCAGTGAGACTAACCATTATCTCTACTTTCAAAAAAATATTCTTATCCAAAAAGAAATATAACCTTAAACACTGGGGGGAAAAAATCAAAACCTGCTGAAAGAGAAAAGACAAAATATCCAGTTTTTTTTATTACAAGACACTTTCACATAAACACAAAATTATTCAACACCAGAAACTCTAGCAAATGCATCATCTTCATTTTAAATTTGAGTATAAGTGAGATGATGCCATGGGAAAAAAATGATTCAACACACCTCAAAACAAATGAAAATTAATGGAAGACATAATACAATGTAGCAGAGAAATTACCATATAACTTGAACCACTGAAATTCTTCTCCTCTAAAATTCAATTATATTATTTCTCCTTCACAACTATTTTATTTCAAATAAAAGAAAATGACATTAGAATTATAAAAATTGAAGCCTTTTGTGCTGATACATAATGCTGCTGTATGTAGGATGAAAGCAGTACATGAAGTTTTCAAAATTATCCTATTTAATTTTGTCTTTATAATCAACACTTTCATTTTGAATTTCCTTTATAATTTTGAGGCAGACAGAGATTAGAAAGAAATAAGGATGAACTAAGATTTTTTCCAAGTTTGATACAAAAAAGAATGCCTACTATAAGATGAAATTTGAATCAGAAAAATTGCAAAAATTTCAGAATCATTTTAGATTATAAGAGAAATCCAGCTAGCAATTTTCATTTATACTATTTCTTGTCTTCCACAGTCATTCCTAAATCACTATTGAAAACAACCTGAAAATTATTCAAGTACACAAAATTATTTCATAGTATATAAAGAATACCATTCCTCCGAATTATTTCACTTTGACCTTCCTTCTAACCACCTGGCCACGTTTATTTCCCCATGATTTTGTATTCATCCATAAGGTCCTCATTAGTGAGGATGGACATTGACTTTGCCTAAAATAATTTTGAAACTGATTATTTCTGGGTTTGATACTGAATGGCTTTCATTGCTACCACTATTTTATCTTTATTACGATATTTTTAAAAAATCTTACTTAACATTTTCACATTACAATTTTGTATTAAAATGTAATAAGTAATTCCAAAAAAATGTTGAAAAAGCACTTTATCTTCAGATATTTGAAATAAGATATAGTATTTACAATTATTATGAAAATTGATTCTGTCAAACATATCAGAAAGATATGTTTATAGAATAGCAAAACTGAAATAATAAATTTAAGTATTACGCAAATATACATTACTACACACATCGAATAGTGTTTTCTTAGCCTGTTTACAAATAATCGAACTATTCACAACTGATACGCCATCTAAACTACGAACAGTCATTGAGCTATGGAAAATAATCACAATTTCTATGTTATTGGAAGAAGAAATTGATATAGTGGTAAGTAAGTGAAGTATTAATTTGATATGTGACTGGTGTCTCTCTTCTAAGCACGTAAGTCTTCTATGTCAGTATTTAATTGCTCCATGTCTCACAGATAAGGAGGTTGAGAGGACCCAAGTGCAACCATTAACTGCTTGACTGCAATTATTAGTTCTTGAAGTTTTCTACCATAAGGGAAAATATGATGTTGGAATGAGCAAGTGTCTATTGCAGCTTTGCAACTTTTTGATTTTGTGATGGGAAAGGGATAGAGGCAGTAAGGTATTAATTTTATGTAGTCTATACAGAATTCAAGCAGAACTGAAGACTTCTCTTGTTCTTGAAATGAATACTTTTCCCCAAATGTTCTTTTATTTCACTAAAAATAAAATTTAGAGGTACCAAAATTAAATTGCAGCTAATTATAATTGCAAATAAGTTTTAATGTGCACTAAACATAAAATAATCATTAGCAGTTTGTATTAATTTTGATTAAAACAAATTTTCATTATTTTTATTAAACCGATTTGACACACTTCTCAGCAAATGCTGAGAAACTTTCACCTATCCCCACACCTTTGGTGCACTGGGATTAGGCTCGGTGGTTCTCCTCCAGTTTGATCTCATAGGCTGTATTGGGGTAAAGTAAAAGCTGCTTCCACTCGGGTATTTTCTATGGTATTTCCTCCTGGGGTGAATTTCGAAGCAATGTAAAATTTTGCTAATATTGCTCTCTGCTTCATACATATAGTTTTAAATATCAATGCAGTCAGGTGTCTTTCAATTTGGAACACTCAGAAAGTAGACCCCTAAAAACAATTCTTTCCAGTTACAAATATAATTTTTTTACTATCATTTTTTATCAACTTAAGAAAACATGAAACTGAACTGTTAGAAGATAAAAATTATATAAAGGCAGAATATTAATAGCTAACCTTGACGATTTACCCACCTATTCCATAAGACAAGAGGGAGCAACTGCACCCTTTTTCACGTTCATCCCGAGGTCCGTTTTTTTGAAAAATTGGTATCTTAAAGTTTCCTATCTCGTCATTATTAATACCTCATGATCATTCCTGCCGTCAGTTATCCAGTGGAACGCAATGACAAACCAATGCTGTGATCAATCAGCTGTCCAGAAAAGGGGAGAACGTAAAAGGTGCAAATGTCCTCCCTCTCTTGTACGTTGGCTCCGACTACCTTCGGAATATACAAAATCATCATCATCATTTGAAAAATGGGCGAGACGGTGAAATCTTGCGAGCGACGGGCCTGCGGGTCGCGCTGCCTGGGGGCGTGGCCACTTGCCTAGCTCGCAGACGTCGTCGACGAAGTAGCTGCACGCGTCGAAGGCCGGGTCGGGGCCCTGGTCGCGCAGGGACGCGCTGGACAGCGCCCGCCGGAGCTGCTGCATGGCGGCCGGCGGCGGCGGCAGCGGCCCTTCCTCCTGCCTCGGTCACCGCCCGCGAGCGCCGTGCATTCGCCCGGGCCACGAACGCGGCTCTGCTGCTGGAAGACCCCCCCCCCCACCACTGATGCACTCGGGGTTCGAAGCGCGGTGTGGCGCGGCGGCCCGGTCGGTGCTGCGGTCGGGGACGAGCGGGGGTTCCGAGTGACCGAAAGAAACGAGCAGGGAACGATGCAGAATAATGCGTTCCGAGTGCTCGGCACAAAAGAGAAATTTTTTTCGCAAGACTGGGCGATTCCGAATCGCTGAATTTTTAGAGAGAACATGCTCACGGAGACGTTTTGTTTAGCCTGGACTTACACATCCAGGATTAATACGTACGAGATGTACGCGACTCGCCGAAGGGATATTCCTGACACATTCTCGCACTTACATTCTGAAAAACACTGTCACAAAACCACTGGATTTGATTTATTAAATTTCAGTTTTTGAAATTTGGGTTCGAGATACATGCACACATCTAATTCTCGACAAACACAGTGTTCGAGATACATGCACGCATCTAATACTTAACACACACAGAGTTCAAGATACATGCACACTTCTAATCCTTAGCGCTAACACAATCAGCCACCATTTATTACTCCACACTCGATATGACATTTCATATTGCATTCAGAAATTTTCACATTCACATCCAATAACAATTACGCTCCCTCAAACACAATTATTGTTCCGGAATTTTGTAAATAATCGTTAGGTACCCATAAATTGTTTATGATTTTACTAACATATTTTAAACACAAATCCTAGATATGACAGTCTGCATAGATTAATTAACCCACTTGTCTGAGAGTCTGTATTATTATTACGCCAGCTGTTGTATAGTTCCACAATCACCATCCCACCATTAAAAAAATCACGTCTTCCACAGATAATGCATTTACTGAAGTCAGCCAATTTAACGGAGGAATTTTCCGCGTCAAACTTCTACTCTTATCTCCGCCAAATGCACTGCGTCGAGTGTTCCGCCTCTGATAACCATATGTTCCCGCCACGTAAGCGAACGACAGCTGCATGTCGCCCGGCTTTTTGTCTCCGCGAAGCAAAAAATAGAACTAGAACGCCGAAGCTGAGAATCCTTACATCGCTGGCTAAAATCGCCTTTATTAAAATGAAATCTAAGTCGCGAGTTCAGCGCCAGCTACGAAATTTTAACAATTGAACCAACATGTGGAACTTTAAACTTCTATGAGATCCTACAAAAAAGCATACATACATTCTATCGAACACTGCGAATACGTTAGCAGATTAGAAATTTACACAATATATTAACATAATGTGATGGGTTGAGGGGGACAATCTTTGAATTAATGGGAACATGAATCTTTGTTAAAACGAAATCCCGACCGGAAAACCTGCAAGCTGTAAAAGGGTACTATTAGTAGGTATATCAGTCTCCCAAACAATCCTAAACCTACGAATTTGAAACCGAATTTTGGAATGCTCCGGACCTAGAACTGGATATCTTGTCAATAAGCTACAAGTTGGAGAATTCCAGAGTACGTCGGGAAGTAACGCGCCATTTGTCTGTCATCGGAAGTAGCCATTGCTTGACCGCCGCAGGTCACGTGATGCCAAAGCGGGCCCTGGCAGCGTGGACGGGGGTGGCTCAGTGATCGAGTGGGGCGAGGCGGGGCGGGACACCGGCGGCGACGCAGCCAAGCGAGATGGGGCGAGTTAGCCGCTCGGCCGAGTGCGGCTCTCGTTACAGCAATGCGGAGTCGGGGCGCGAGCGGTCAGCTGCCGAGGAGGAAAGCTATGCTCTCGTTGCAGGGATCCACAGAGCTGGAGGCGTCGGGCGCCGCTTGATGAAGTCAGTGCTCGTCTGCTTAACATTCGCGGAAACGCGTCGACCTCTCCTCAGGGCTCGCCGAATCGACCTTGGGGTACGCCGCTCGTTCTCGGACGAACGCTGAACACCTTCGGATAGCGTCGGACGGCATGGGCGAACGCATGGCACTCTCGGAGGCCCGGCTGGACCCCTGTGCACACCGGACGGGCCAGAAGGGAATCGAGAGCAGATCGTCCAGGGAGATCCGAGCGTCGAACCCTCGGAAGAACGCCGAACGCTTTCGGAGAGTGTCGTACGCAGAATGCTGGAAGTCCAATGTATGCAGATTTTGAGGGATACCGATTGTCTTTTACTCGCGAACGCCGAACGCCGCCGGTAGAACGAGGAAAACAGAAGGAACGCGGTGCGAAACGGCAATGAAAAAGAATCACAAGAACTTTTTTTTCAGTTTTTTTTTATTTAGGAAAGTTGATTAAGTAAAAGCCGATTAATCGGTTTGGAAAAAGCATTCGAGATATGAAACGGAAGGATAGCGACCAGCGAGTCGCGTTATGTACACACGTATTCAGCCCCAATATGTACACTCATTAGCGCCTGCGCGGCAGGCAATAGGCAAGAGTTTGGAAGAAGCGCGTCTATGTACACGGTGGCCCGAGGGTCCCGGGTCGGAAGCAGCAAGTATAGGGCGGCCCGCGCCTAGGGCGGCGGGCCCACAAGAGGATCCTATGTACACGCGAAAGCCGCTCGCACCGCTGTAGAAAGGGTTTGTATTGAATACGCCGCAGAGGAATATAGGTGTACCACAAGGCGGATAAGGAGAAGCTCAAACTCGAGAACGGAGGACGAGAAGTTGGTTGATTGGATGGTTGTTTGTTTGCTTGCTTGTTAGTAAAGGAAATGAGAATGAATAATGAAAACAAATGCCAGTTTATGAGCTAAAACCAACCCTAAACAGGTGATTCAACATTCCAGATATTCGTAGTTTTCTAATAATTTATTACTACTTTAAATTGGAAAGCAGTTAATATTATTTTCTAAATATTGAGTAAACTACCAAAAATAAAGAAGTTGGTTGGATATAAATATACTTGGTTGATGTGTTACTAATTCAAAAATCTTAATTCCCCCTAGATTTTTGCTGGCTTCAGCCCCAGAAAGGGTCAAGTACCATTCCATACGCAAAATCATTCTATGATACAGTACGGCGGATTACAAAATGTCTCTATCCTGTACCAGAAACTGCAGCTATCTTCCGAAGCAGCTTGCCGCCTTCTTCCTGCATCGCGTACCTCCTCGTAGCACTTGTGGTTTATCACAGCGGCGGTCAGCCGGACCGAGGGGGCCGGGCGGGGAAGGGCGGGGCGGAGGCGCGCGGAGGGTGGCGGGGAGCACCGGCCGCCTGCGGTGTCACCTGCCGGGAGCGCCCCTCGCGAACCCTCCGAACGCCTGCGCCCCGGCCTCCCCCGAGCGGCGCCGGACGTCACCGAACATCACCGAAAATTGCCGAACGGCGACGAACGACGCCGAATGACCTCAAGCGTTACTCCTTTGTTTGGACACTGTGAATGGTGATGCGAGTTTTTTAAGGTTATCTGACTCGGAAGGTTAGAATTTCTTAAAATATTTTTAGGTAACAGATTCTAGAATAGTACAAACCGCGCTTTAAAATATCTAATTCTTACTGTTTTCAGCCGAATCATACTTTTTAATAGTTTCATTGTTTTTATTTCAAAATTACAATCCAATAGTATGAAACACAAACATCTCTACATATGCATGCGAGCACGAATGTTCGGTTTAGAAACAAAGATCTATTTTACGAATGAAGACGACCATCTACATTACAGATTTCCAGCAGGTTGGTAACAATCCATTCCTCGCCAGATATCGTGATACTTGCCCCCCGGAAAAATAGTTATAAACTAAATAAATAGACGGAGAGCGAGAAACATGACCAGCCCCAAAATAAGAAGTACTATCATCGTTTAACGGAACAAATTTCAAGTAGGGATTAAAATAAAGATTAAACACATGCTCTATATGTGTTAGTTTTTCTACAAACTAAAGAAATGAGTTTGTTAAATTCACCCTTATTCAAATGAGTTTGCAGAGTAAAGAAACATTAGCGAGTTCACTAAAGTATAAGAAGATAATTCATTCGGTACGTTGAAAAGTAATCGAAGAGGAGAGCTAAGTAAGGTTTTACGATCAATAACAAAAATGCTGTCTGCTACGAATATAATTCTGATTATAAAATTGAAAAGTTACAAATGAAACACAGCTGAATCTTTAAGACCCGTATGAACTACAAATTCATTACGCGAAACGGACATTTATTAATTATTTAAATAAAACATTTAATTCGCAAATGGAATTGCAATTAAGGTATGCCTTATAAAAAATAAAACAACATAACACTAAGATGCTCCACTGCATATTGAACCAATACCATTCCGCCAGAGCTCCTGAACAATTATTGGCGAAGCTCGCCAGCACAAATGTACCGATAAAAGTGTGAAAAATTGTTATTTCTCGTATGCTTCAAAACAGCCGCGCACTCCAACTTATGGCGAAACCAGGAGTCACTATTACCAGTATTGCGGGGTGAAGGCGCAAGATGAAACCACCGCAAGTTCAGCTATCACTGACAGATCTATCGGGGCGTGCATCGCGACAAGAGTACGGACATAAGATGTAACGGAATATGGTCAGTCAGCAGCAGTCGCTCGAGAGCATGGGGGCAGCTCAGAGTGACGGTAGACCAAAGGGGGTGGTCAGTCAGCAGCGGTCGCTCGAGAGCACAGGGGCAGCTCTGAGGGACGGGCAGTGACGCGAGACCAAAGGGGGTGGTCAGTCAGCAGCGGTCGCTCGAGAGCACAGGGGCAGCTCTGAGTGACGGGCAGTGACGCGAGACCAAAGTGGGTGGTCAGTCAGCAGCGGTCGCTCGAGAGCACAGGGGCAGCTCTGAGTGACGGGCAGTGACGGTAGACCAAAGGGGTGGTCAGTCAGCAGCGGTCGCTCGAGAGCACAGGGGCAGCTCTGAGGGAGGGCAGTGACGCGAGACCAAAGGGGTGGTCAGTCAGCAGCGGTCGCTCGAGAGCACAGGGGCAGCTCTGAGTGAGGGCAGTGACGCGAGTGACGAGCAGTGACGCGAGACCAAAGGGAGTGGTCAGTCAGCAGCGGTCGCTCGAGAGCACAGGGGCAGCTCTGAGTGACGGGCAGTGACGGTAGACCAAAGGGGGTGGTCAGTCAGCAGCGGTCGCTCGAGAGCACAGGGGCAGCTCTGAGTGACGGGCAGTGACGGTAGACCAAAGGGGGTGGTCAGTCAGCAGCGGTCGCTCGAGAGCATAGGGGCAGCTCGGAGTGACGGGCAGTGACGCGAGACCAAAGGGAGTGGTCAGTCAGCAGCGGTCGCTCGAGAGCAAAGAGGCAGCTCTGAGTGACGAGCAGTGACGCGAGACCAAAGGGAGTGGTCAGTCAGCAGCGGTCGCTCGAGAGCATAGGGGCAGCTCTGAGTGACGGGCAGTGACGGTAGACCAAAGGGGGTGGTCAGTCAGCAGCGGTCGCTCGAGAGCAAAGAGGCAGCTCTGAGTGACGAGCAGTGACGCGAGACCAAAGGGAGTGGTCAGTCAGCAGCGGTCGCTCGAGAGCATAGGGGCAGCTCTGAGTGACGGGCAGTGACGGTAGACCAAAGGGGGTGGTCAGTCAGCAGCGGTCGCTCGAGAGCAAAGAGGCAGCTCTGAGTGACGAGCAGTGACGCGAGACCAAAGGGAGTGGTCAGTCAGCAGCGGTCGCTCGAGAGCATAGGGGCAGCTCTGAGTGACGGGCAGTGACGGTAGACCAAAGGGGGTGGTCAGTCAGCAGCGGTCGCTCGAGAGCAAAGAGGCAGCTCTGAGTGACGAGCAGTGACGCGAGACCAAAGGGAGTGGTCAGTCAGCAGCGGTCGCTCGAGAGCACAGGGGCAGCTCTGAGTGACGGGCAGTGACGGTAGACCAAAGGGGGTGGTCAGTCAGCAGCGGTCGCTCGAGAGCAAAGAGGCAGCTCTGAGTGACGGGCAGTGACGCGAGACCAAAGGGGGGTGGTCAGTCAGCAGCGGTCGCTCGAGAGCACAGGGGCAGCTCTGAGTGACGGGCAGTGACGGTAGACCAAAGGGGGTGGTCAGTCAGCAGCGGTCGCTCGAGAGCACAGGGGCAGCTCTGAGTGACGGGCAGTGACGGTAGAGCAAAGGGGGTGGTCAGTCAGCAGCGGACACATGAGAGCATTGGGGCAGCTCTGAGTGACGGGCAGTGACGCGAGACCAAGAATAATTCTGTTAATACTCTTGACAACTCTGCTAATTTTTCGGGTTGTGCTACATGAACTGGGTGGGAAAGTAGACCAAAAATAAAGTAATAGATACTGCGATTACAGAAGTGACGTGGGGGCTGTACCTTGTGTTGCGTCCGGTGGCGGTACTATATGGGAAAATGGGTACTAGTACCTTGGAGTGATCGTTTAAATTGCAGAGATGAATGGATGTAGTAAGACCTTATTCAGATAATAGGAATGGATGTAGTTTTTGGATATTTATAATGATGTAAATTTAATATTAAGAGCAATACATCTGGCTGTGATCTGCCTATTGGTAATGAATGGTATTCAATGCACGTGTTGAGCATGGTTATAATCTGATTTGTGAGTTTATCATTGATAACGTTTGACGTCATTTCTCTTTATTTTGATATATGTTACCTATGTCCAAATATATGAGCGATTAATTCGGTATGGTATGGTTTTATATAATCTACTTATGATTACCTGAATTTCTAACGATTTTAGAAATACCTCGTCATAATGATATAAAATTTCGATGACCTTGGGCGGGTAGGAGGAGAGAAAAGGAGACTATCGTCGACGTGATTATTACTCCATGGACATCCTAGTCGTAGACATAATTTACATGTGATACACTTAAATATGATTCGAATTCATTTCACGAACTTCACCGACTTGGGCTTCAGCGATTTTATTCGCAATAATATTTGTCATTCTGCCTACTGGAGATTGTTCGCATATCATGAATGTATTTATATTGTTACAATGCTTGGAAAGTACATTTAAAATTTTCCTATTTTGATAATACTATTTTCTTTGATAATTCTGTAGTTAATATTTAGTCTATTGCGAGTTAATGTAATAACAAGATGAAAGTAAACAACGTGGTATCTTTAAAATTAGGTATGTATGGCCTGCCCGTTCGTACCTTTGCTTACATTTTACGCATACACGTTCACATCTGCACATCGACCTGATTTATCGTTTCTTGCACTATTCTTTGTTAGTGACGATATCGGATCGAAGTCAATGACTCGTGAAAACGAATCCTAACCTCCAACTGCGCGCAGACATCACTCGAAGGCCCTGACTGCCGGGGTCGGCTCATTAGGCTGGCGGAAAAACACATTTTGCAGAGTTCGTGGATGCTCATCTGCTTCGGAACCGTGGTGAGGAGACAGTGCGCCAAGACGTCCGTGGGGCGGCGAGGGCCGTCCCCACCCGCTCGTGCGCGGGGGTGGGGGTGAGGGTGGGGGCGCGCGCCGCGGCCGCCCCGCGATGTGGCCCAGCGGCGCGGGGCGCCCCGCCCCCGCCGGCCGCCTGCAGCGCGGCCCCGCTCGCCCGCCGCGGAGTGCCCCAAGGGCCTGGCTGGCGGCGCGCGACCGGGGCGGGGCGGAGGCACAGGGCCGGCGGCGCAGGGGCGCGCGGGGAGGGCGCTCGCGCCTCCACGGACAAAGTCACGCCGTTTGGTTAGCGGAAATTATTCGAAACACTGTCGGTAAAGAGTGTATCGTCGGCATTAAGTGAGATAAATTTGAGTCGTATCGGCAAAACAGAACGTACGAAATAAAAATATTTGTTTCACTGTTTGATTTATGTTGTCATTACTTTTTAAAAATATTTTAATTCTAGAAAAAATAATGATATTAAATTGATACTGCTACAGTATCGATTATATCATGTTTTTTTTTATTTTCCTGTGAAGAATTTCAGGTCTGTTTATCATACCATTGTGTGAAACGTTATTTTTAAGGTAAGCTAGTGTTCACTGGGCATCAGAAGAAGGGCGAGATTTGCAATACACTATTACGAACTATAACTATTTCATACATTTTTTTTTAAATATCGCAGCCTAAAGTGCGCGGGACGGTAAAGGTAATTATTTTTATTGGTTTATTAAGATTTACGCAATTTACTTTAAAAAGAAAAGTTGGCCTCCTTTCCTCTCTCTCCCCCCTTGTAATGGAGCTGGCGAGGTAATTTAATGGAACCTGTAGTCAGAATACACTCCTATGAGGTTAATTAGTCTGCGTTTAGCGCGGTCGGTGCTATGCGGGAGGGGTGAAAGTGAAGAGCTCGTTTCACACGGATGTTTCAGAGCAAACCGGGGAGCGCTCATCATTGAATAACATGTCGCATTAATTGGTTAGAAAAAACAGCAAAATTCTGCTGAGTTGGAACTCGCGAGACTTATGACAACAAGACAGACAGCGTTTGTAAGCACTTGTTAGTTTTCAGCCTTCAGCAAACTCGCAATGCTACTTTATGCTTTGTTTATTCCCTGCTATTTAGGTTAGTTCGTTAGCATGTGATACAAACAAATGTACGAAGTTTCGATACACAATTACATGCCAAAATGAGAAAGATTAGTCATGCGTGTCCATTGTTTAGTATTTGAATTGAATGAGTTACATGCTAATTGTTCAGTTAGATTAATCAACAGGATTCCCGGCATGCACTAAATGTAAACATCCTACCATGAACCGGAAGTCACGAGATTCAGACAATGGAAGACAATTCGTCAACTGCACGGGTTCGACAGCAGCGCTTGGCGCCATAACTCGGGGGAAAGGTGGCTTAATAGTTCATTCAACGCGGCATGCACACACTTGTACTGCGTTTATCTACATTCTTAAGGGGGCCATGACTGTAATGAATGAGGCAAGCAAGCAACAGGTGAACGCTGGCATGCAAACGAAACTCCCACTTGGAGGGACAAAGGGAGATTTCTGCGACGAAAAAAGGGAAAGGATGACCGCTGCTCAGGACAATCAACTAAAACGTCAGCAGGTACTGTACTTGATGTACTGAAGTGGAATATAGAATTTAGCATTATATAAGCAAGTGTTTGGCCACACGGCATCAAGCAAAGTTCCCTCGAAAACAGACACTTTCACGAAATTACAAAAGATCTTTTTTTTCCCTCCAGGTCTAAAATCACAACCCGTTAACATACACAATTCTGGAAAGCATATTACAGTAAAAACCGCCCTATTTACCACTAGCAAAACGCTCCACAACCTCTCGACAATTTCGGAATCGGAATTGTTGGTGATTAGCGAAGTGCGTCGATGGAAACAAACGGCGTCACAAACCGTTATCAACGGGCGCGGAGATCAAGGCGGCTGGCTGACTTCACGCTACTGCGCCGGAAGATCAACAGCAGAGACGCGGCGCGCGCAATTTCACGCCGCCGGACGCTCACAATGCGGCGCGGTGCAGCGGCCCTGCTGACCGGAACGGCAACGGCAGCGCCGACCCCAGCGCACGCGGAGGCCTTGCAAGCCGCGCGGAGGGCCAATTACGTAACGCACAGCCATCTGGGAATGTTTCGGTACTCGCGCTTGGAAAAGCTCTATAGTAAGGACGTGGTGGATCAAGTAACACGTGGCCGAACACTCACACTGAAGCTACAGGGCAATGAACTATGTTGCACACCGTCACAATGTTTACGTAACGAAGAGAAATATTACAAGGTAGATGCATGGCACGTATTATCAAAACTGAAATTCGTCTCCAATATTTTTTTTCTTCTTTACTGAGTTTTCCCCCATCCATCAGTCGACACAATTGAGTACTCATCTCACATTCATTCACTTTTCCCTTCATTTTCGCAGGATGATCGGACTACCTCACCGCACCTCACGCACACCGTCACATTCACACACATTTGCACAGCGCTGGGAGACCGCGTCGCGTTGCACCGCACCGAAGGCGCCGCACAGCGCCTCAACAAGCCAGGCGCCACCTGCCGCGCGCGCCATACCCTCTCCCAACACGCGTCGCCCGCTACTCCGCTCCGCTCGGCTGATCCGCGCGGACTGCAGTGGCGGCGCGCGGCGCCGGCCGGCGGGGCCCGAAGGCCGCACGCCTCCGCCTCCGCCACCCACGTGACGGGTTCCCGCCCGCCTCCCCGCCACGCTGTCACGTGCCTGCGTGCCTTCTACGCGCGCCTCTACCTGGACGTCTACCCCGGAGCTGACCCGGCTTCTACACGGCGCTACAGGCAATACGCTACGCACTAGGGCGCTCTATCCGATATTTTTCGTGTGAAGCAAAGGATACCCTAAGGTTCAAAACATGGCTTTTCTATTACAAAGAATTGTCGAAAACTGTAGAAACTATGTGACGTATGGGAGAAGTATATTTTGCACCTGGTATGCTCAGCCCCAGTATTCCTACCTCATTTTATTACTGTATATAACTGAATAATGAACAAGTCAAGTAAAAACGTGGTTGACAAGATTTGAAAACTAGAAATTTGCGCTCCCAAGTAATACAAAACGAATTCGGATCAAGCTCAATCTTGCATCTAGTAGGTTCCAGTCTTTTCCCTCACAAAATATAAAATGAAATTACTATAAAAGTTATTAGTATTGCTTTTTTCAAACAATTTTATTGAGTAGAGATTTTTTTATTCGCACTAACTATAGTATCCCCTAAAAGACTTATCAGATTTTGTGGAACTGATTAAATTTTCTAAGAGTTGATTAGTATTCAATTTGAACGTAATCTGTGTTCGCTTACCATTGTGCAATACATAGCAAGTTTCATTTAAAAAAAAATGTTTGTTGGAAATAATAAGCAAAATCGTATTTCATTGTAAGACTGACACAATCTAAAAATCCCATTCTCAAACTTCACACGTGAGCAATAGTCTAAATTAATGAGTATATTTACTTATTTCTTTCTTATGATTAAGTCTATTTTTAGGCCTGAACTGCTTCGGAGCCCCTCCTCCTGTTACATACGTTATACGTAAAAGCACGAAAGAATGGAAGCAAATGTCCTAATTTGGGATCTAGTTCATGGATGAAGATGTATCTAGCATCTAACAGATTAATAATGGTATTTATATTTTGAATTTTTCGGAAAAACTTTCGTGCCTCGTCTGTATCCTTGTTGATCTACTTTCCGACTCCAAATTTTCGGACAGTAAATGTAATTCAAATTTTAATATATGGAAAAGGAGAGAAACATAGCATATTAATATGAATTTACAAAATGCAAAAAGAATATTTTATTGATTTGCTCTAGAATGAAAATTTCATTTGAAATATGTTCATAATTTAAAATAAAAATGTAATGTGTAGTCAGAATTTTCTGGGATTTTTTCTTTGGTCGAGATTTTTCCTGTTTTTTTTTTGTTGATACTTGTCATGATTTCCCGGAGATGGGCCATTCAATGTCTGCATGAGAAATGCAACTTACTTTCCAACTTTCGTAGAAGAACTACATAATGAATGATTCTAAAGAAAATAAGCGGGACGTTTTGTAACCAAAGCAGTATCTTTGAGAGTAGTTTCTTGTGTTATGAATTGACCAGGACCTGAACCTGAGCATGGATTTCAAGTAAAATTACTAGTAATATTACTAAATACCGCTCTCCTTGCGTTAAAAACAATATGACGTGGCTCAGGAAACAAATCACGAACACACAATTGCAACTAGATATGCACGGACAAAGCGCGAATCTGACATTCACTTTTGGATTAAGTTGGAAACTACGTACAAAAAGGCAACAGATGTTAATCAGATAACGCAAGACATATTCCAGGCATTTTACGTATCACTCGTCGTCCTTTTTATCTTATCGTGCACTCCCTGCAATCTCGGACGAATCGCGTTCGGAGCATGCTGCGTTGTTGACGTGTTTAGAATATTGCTACTTAGATTTCCACGTGAGAATTCAGCCCCCTGCATCTAAGAGACACATGAAACGGCAATCAAAATCCTGAAGACGTGAAGAAATAAACCGAAATTACTGAGGTGATCATTTAAAACAGCTTAATCCAGCACTCAGAGAGAACTGCACATTTCGAGAGATACAATTTGCAGAAATGCGAAATAATGCCCAGTCGGAGTGTACATACTTAAGAGCCGGTGATTGTCAACCATTCGCCCTTCTGTAGGCAGTGCCACGGCAGGAAGATCAACGCCAAGGGCCGAAACACATGCCCGCGAAGGGCTCTGCAGCTCGGATTCGCCTAGCAGTTCCCGCGCCTCATCAAACACAGAGGGATCAACTCAAACGTGGAAAACTACTTTCGAGACTGGACGATGTCAAAAATTCGCGGTTTGCCCGGGCTTATCCGGCGGCGACTGAGGTTTGCAATGAGATCTTCACAGAAATTGGTGGTAGTGGTGGGGGCGGGGGTAGTTTTGAAATTTGAGGAGTACGATCCTTTCGGGCCGACGCCCCCGCGGTCGCCGCTGATGTCACCGTCTGCGTGAGGAATCGGCGCGAGGGGTCCGTGTCCCTCCAATTTCAAAATTATACAAATATGCGAAAGCAACCGGTCCAATTATATTACTGCAAGAAATTGCCTGAAACGTCGAATGAAACCAATATTACCCAGACCAAGAAAAAATGTATTTACGTTTCCAATAGATCTCTTGAATATCTCGGCGTTTCATTAAATTATGAGTTCCTTGTTGGAAATAGCAAGTTGCCATTGAAGTTCGGATAGTAAATCGGTAGAATAATGATGACGATTCTGAAGTTTCTTTTTTCTGAGGGAACAATAATGTGAACTAGGAATATCAAACTATAGAAATCGCGTAGAAAGTCTTAAACCGTTCCGACTTAAAACGTATCAACAGCATAATATATTATGTTATTAAGCAAGAAGAACAACCTACAGGCACATCGTGACAGTTTCCTAAACTAAGTTCTGAACAAAAAGTTAAAAAATGTAGATGTTAATACGTCACAACATTAAAGGCATATGCTATCGCTTAATGAATTTGACGTCCAATGTCCCTATTTTGGTTATTACACGGTGGCTTCGACCTATCTCCCAGCGCTTATCACCAGTCATTTCACACGTACTTCACAGCTGATACTACACACAGTGAGCATTTATTCGCGTCTTTGGTAGAACATGGTACAATTTCCAATCTTAAAGACTACAATGTCTCAAGGCATATGGCATTTTTAAACAGAACTGTACCCTATATTTCCAAATTTAAAGTAATATTATACAAACCTTACATAGATGGAACTACTCCCCGAACCTCCTAGTTTAAAAACAAATTCTACGGGTGACCAAGTTGTAAAAAAATACAAAGTCCTATCCACCTGCAAGTTAATGTATGAGAATCTAACAAATGATTTAAAAATCCAATAACAAACTGCAAAAGAACTTGTAAATAACTTACATTAAACAGAAATATTACAAAAATAAACTACAAAAACATGTACAAAACGACTGGAAAATATTTTACCCTGCATGTTTGTCAAAGATCAAAGAAACAACTTCATGTAATATCTAAATGCTACTAAAACACGTAAAACGGTAATATAACATATTACTGAATTATTGAACTTCTAAAAACAAAGTAAAAACATACTGATGAAACCTAATTTATTTGTACATTACGGCTACATGTGAGATAACCTCAGGAATTTTAAATTACTAAGAATCGTATTTACGGAGGGACCTTAGGAATTACGAAGAATACCATAAATAATGCTTACGAAATTCAAACAAGTCGGTAATGGACAATTTTCCATTACCGATGGACAATTTTAAACATTTGTGGGGGATCTAACTTTTCCAGTTTACGGGTTTACATATCAATACTACCTTTCTAATCTGTTATAACACTTTACCTTGATAGACTTAACAAATCAGCAAAATTTCTATACACAGCTTTGGTGAAGACATTGATTTGTAAAGAAAAACTCAAGTCCTTATTTAAAACCTAGCAAACTACAGTGATAACTGAAACTACGATGGAAAACTGATATTACGAGCAATAACTTTAGTAAAATATGAATAATAATTTTATCAGTAATTGAGAGAATATTATTAAAAATGAATAATCATTGATGAGAAATGTTTTTCTATTTACAATCTTCCCTAACAAGAATCCCACATGGCGATTAAAGCAGATACAAGAATGATGCGCAATGTTTCAGCTTAAGCGATGCAATTGGTTAAGCGAGGCGAAGCCATTTCAATTTACGAAGCAAAATACGAAAGAGTCAGTCAAACAGGGAATCTTATTTATGTAACTTCTAACATCCCCAAGGTGTATTTCCTACTTTTCCGACTGAAATTGACCAAAAGTTATCTAAAAGTACATTCAATCTATCTAGCTGAGATGTTTATACTTAAGACATGCTCTAATGAACATTTTAAGTGAGAGAAACTAATTAACACTAGCACGTTTACAAATGAATACTGCAAAAATTCAGAAAAACATTACTAACGGCATGCTGGAATACAAAGTAGAAAGAGTATTTTTATTTATACACTGAACTATTTAATTTATTTAATATATTAGCTTTCCTAACATTACATAGCTAGTTTAGATTAGTGGGATTGTAACAGTTCGCGTTCGTTTTCGCGAAGCAAAACGCAAATTGTACTATAAAATTCCTAATTGAAAATCTATGTAATTGACATCTATCTTTAAAATATAAAAGCTTTTCACGCGTTGAATTCTGTGATAAGAGACTATCAAGTTTTACAAGCATATTAGGACTACTTCATATGAATGTCAACCTAGAATTAAAACCCTAACACATATTTTACATACGAATACGCGTATATCATACAGTCTCACATATCATTCATATTCATACAAAAATTCAACTATCAGAATATTACCATACGATAACTGAATCCTGTGAACTATGATCGACAAACCTGTTTTTCAATGGTAACTTCTGTACCTGTTGCATTCTGAAACTTATGGATGAAACTAGACGAGAGCTAAGAAACATATTGAGCATTTTCACTAATTACCAGACCGTTGTATTTACTGACAAAAATGAAAAACGTATTAAAATTTAATTGTAGAATTAGATTCTATTGCAAATGGTCCAAGTCATTAACATTAATATGTTTACAACTGAAAGACTTGTTCAACAATTAAAGAGGTGCAAATGCGTCTGGAATAATACAATTACAAACTGATTACGCGTTCATACGTGAAAGATCAAAATGTTACTGTATCTGAGGCGCTGCTATTAAAGGACGAAGGAATTAGAAAACCTACACTTTGCAAACCTACTTCAATAATGGATAAATACGTACTACTATTTCGATTCACTAATAAGGCACTCAGTATGTCTATCAAACTTTATTAAAATTCTACTTATTTGCTCCTAACCCATTTAACAACATACATACGAATTACATGTATCTCTAACTTACGACTACATAATTTCGTAAAATGATTTACACTGCTAAAGCCCTCACCAGAAAAATTAAAGGTACCACGCAAAAATTAAATTATCTTGCATTCTTCACGGAACCACTTTCTATGAAATGATTTTGTGGGCGAAGGTTGCTCAAAGCTAAACTACTTTTAACGACTACTCTTTTTACAATACACGATGCTCAAACGACTAATAAAAGCTACTCCGCTAGGCAAACCATAATGTTTACAGAACCGTACCTGAAATATAACATTTCGTTCATTAGTAATTGAATTCTACGTTTAGGAACCCGAATTTCGATCAAAATATAATTCAATCATATCATATTGATTTAAATTCAAAAGAAAAAGTATAAACAATACTTCCTTCTTAGTTTTCCGTGAAATCTTTTGTCCGGAGCAAGTAGTGAATAGTAAACCTAGATAAGGAGTGAAAACAACAAGCTAAGCACTAATCGGAGGCGCAACCTCCATTAAAAGGAGCAAGCTCAAAGCAAACGCAAGCGAAAAGCGAAGCGTCGCCATCGCCACGGAGGATTCCTGTTCCGACAGAACAACTTATCTGGGCCGGAGGCACCGGCCTTCTTCCGTCCCCACACGTCGTCCACGCGTCGTCCGCTGGAGGCGAGGGCGCGAACATCTTCCGCGCTCGCCGAGTTCCCGGGCGCGACTATCCATCCACACAGGTGTCCCACAGGGCTCGAATCGCGCGCCGGGGCGGTTGGAAGTCTTCGCGTTGGCAGGCCGACTACGCCAGCCGCGAGGCAACGCACTCGGAGCACGAGGGACGCTCAGGGCGTCGCCTCCACAGAGTCACAACAAGCACACACGGAACCGGAAGGTCCGACCAGAGGCGCGGTCTGGTGGAGCAGCGGAAGCGGGGCCCCGGGAGGACCGCGGCTTCTCCGTCGCGAACGCGGCGCGGGTGGCGGTGCCGGCGAGCGTCCACGCTCAAGAGTCCGAGCGTGGGTGGAGGAGCGGCCGAGTCCGAGCGTGCCGCCGCCGGGCCTCGGCGACGACGAGGGCGAAGGCCCGGCGGCGGCGGCGACGTGCGCCCTCCGGCACCGGCGGAGATGAACTGTGCCCTTTGCAGCGCGGGCGACCGCTTATATAGGGCTGCCGCCAGAAGAGGGCGGTCGCCGGCGGGAAGGGCTCAACGGTCGCCCGAGCGCCGGCACAAAGGGCGTCTTGGGGCGGCTGCAGGCCCAACGGATGAACTCTATGGAGTCTTGTGATGCTAATGACGGGCGGGCGACCGCGACCTGCCAACGGTCGGCCAAGAACCGGGCGCGCCCGCCCTCCGACCGGCTTCGCGGCCGTTGCGGACCGCTTCAAGACGTCCGTAGGGAATTAAATGTCCCCTCACTCAACGAGCGAGAGATCGGAATCGTAAAAACATACATGGTGTTTGTAGTTGTTAACTGTATTTATGAGACTGGATATACTTCAGATAATTTGTTCTGCAATGTTTTCTTTAATCAAGAGTACGTCATTTTTACGATGTTTGTTTTCGGGCTTTGAATATCAATCCAATAATAAGTATATATAAAATCAGAATACCAAACTAACAAATCAGAACATCAAAATACGAGGAAGATAACGTCTTTTCATATACTAATAAGAAAATATATTCTTAGATTTACCTACGCTGAAGTTGTTCGAATGACCTTTCGATCAAATTGATGTATTATGTTCTAATGATTGTTCTTTATACTTCTACACTAATAATTAAATTCTGAGAATACAAAATTAAATCCCCTGGGTATTACACCATAGCATGAAACATGAATTTCATGAAGTAATGTGAAAAAAAAGAGCCAATCCCTTGAACAACAACAGATTCCAGTAATATAAGCGAACCAATTGGTCCTTGTTAATCACAACTCGATCTACTTCAAAGAGAGGCAATTAATTCAAAATATCCTTTTTAAAGAACAGGAAGTAGAAGAACACTTGAAAAATTACGAACTTTTATTAGTTAAGCGATATGGTTCTCGTAAATAGGGGGAATTGTAATTTCAAAATTCAAATTTATTTAATTTATATATTCTCTCATCCGCATGTAAAGAATCAATACAACTATAGTTCAACATATCTACAAGTTCTGCAAAGAAAATGTAAACTGCAGTTCAATTAATGTACGTTAAAATATCAAATACTCTTTCCTGCATATTATATAACATGAATTACATTCATTTATTTCTAGTATCACATGCTCATATTCAATATTCAACGAGCAATTATTATATTTTCAGAAATTTCTCAAATTTCTCTAGTTTTCTAAAGTGATCAACAATATTCTGTGATATAATATTCCAGGTGGACTCTCCAAAACGAAAGAAATGAGAATCATCTTATGAAATGTTATCTGTATCTTTAATAGTGCATCAATATGTTAATCATAAACTTGGCTCCTGAAAGTATCCAAAATTGTAAACTCCCTCTTCAACATCAACTTAAAGTTTCATGTAACCGGATGTAGTGTCATCAGAAATCAAATTAAAAAAATATACAAGAAAAATAAAACAGTCAAGGCCACATCAGTCCACAGGGAAAACACGAATAAATCAGGAGTTACGAGTTGCTGACGTGCTCTTTCACAAGAAGGTCAACCACTTGCGGATTAAATATTCCGGAGAATCTTAACGACAACCTTTTTGGATCGCCCGCATTTTTCAGTTCTCCATCTAGGGGTAAACATTTTTTGTTTGTTTACCAAACAAGTATTACCACAAATAGAAATATTTCAAACAGATGTTTTACTCGACGCTCACTCGCAAAATAATGTCATGCACATATGTGACTTATTTCATAAACGAGATTTTGACCACTGATGTTCGCAAATTCGCAGGATTCATATCTTATGAGCTAATCACAGTTTGGAAGTTATAGCTTTTGCCTTATCGCCTCGTTGCCGAAGAGACGTAATAAACCTTTCGCAATGATCAAATTTGGTATTAAAATAAGTTTTGTAGCTAGGATGTCTATTTATTCTTTAGTTGGCGAGCTTTGATTCACCTCAGAACTCCAGCAACCATTACACCAATGATCATAAATGTCCTATTATTTAGTTGCATTGAATTTAACATACAGGTAATAATTTAAGGAAATGTACATAATTACCGTACATTCTTACGTAGCATTTTATTATTTAGTTCTCAGATTTTGTGAGGTAGTTGTTATAATTAGTACTACTGGAGCTTCCGAGTTTCACAAAACTCAGAATCTTTCGTGCTTTTACCTAGGATTATATGTCGATATAATTAATTTACGCTCAGCATTCCCTATCATTATTATCAGTAATGTAAATACTGAAAATCAATCATTTCGTTCAACTTCACCCTTCATGATAATTGCACAATATAGAATAATGTAAATAAATAAAATCTCAAGATCGTTGTTTATTATTGTTGTTCCCCCTCCCTTGTTCACAGATAATCAAATCACTTATAACTGAAGATAAATTTTCTGTATGAATTTAGCTGATTAGATTAAACTAGAAAGTCAGAAAGATTTTTAGCACAGCTACCAGCACGTTCGCTTTCTATCACAGGGGTCTTGATTTCAGGTTTTATGGTCCTTACAGGGGTAATATACGACATAGTACAGTAGCTCAATATACCTAGTACAGAGAAAGTTATACTGCAGAAAATCGATGTTGAGATGTCAATGGAAATACAAGTTTTGGAGACCCTTGATAGTTGATACCAAAAAAGTGTTTGTTTTAAGTGCTCGCCTGTCTGCCTCTCTGCTTGTCCGCCCATCCGTCTGTGAACAAAACTAGCGTCTAAACTATTAGAAGGATTGTTCCAAAATAAATATTCCCCGGTCGATCTGCCCAGTGATTTTCAAAAGAATTCTCTAAATTTTGAGGGTACACTTCATGAAGTCCCTGGAACATTTTGAAAATTTTCTCAAAACAATCTCCGATTTTTTTCTTTAAATTTCTTGTGAGAAATACACTTCTAAAGACGACATAGGTTCGATTTTCACTGTTAACTCCGAAATTTCGAAAATTACAAAAGATTGAATATTTTTTGGCATTTTTCTACAACTAAATATGGAAGAGGAATATTTTTTCTTAAAACGAAATTTGTTCTATACAATTAGTTCTTTAATTAATATCATGTACATTTAAAAAAAATAATAGTAGTTGTTGAGGAAATTTGAGAAAAATATAGGCAATATTAAAAAGAAGTTTTTCTCAAAAACGGCTCCCAATTTTTTTTCGAGCTTTATAATCAGATAGTGCAAAATGCTGCTCTCTATAACATGAAATAAACGGCCCTTTGCTGAAATCTTTCTTTTTTCAAAAATTAAAACACTAGTACGAGAAAGACATTGGTATTCCTCAGCACTAATTTTCACATTAATTTCTGCGAACTATAATTGGGGAGGGGGGTGCGTAACGTGTTGAAATAATTGGCGATCGTAGACTAATTTGCGCTCCTAATTGTTTTGTCATTCCATCAAGTGGAGACTCATTGCATAAAAATAAGTGAAGTGATGTTGCTAGAATCCAAGAAAAGTGCACATCAAACATTCTATTTACAGAAGCATTTTAATAATTATCCTCTGATTAAACATCGATCTATTACGAGTTTAGTTGAATGCGCGATAAAAGTGTAACTTCCTAGTTGTCCGGGAGACGCTGCATCCTAGACACATGTGCCACTGTTTCGGCCTCCATTCTGCGACCTTCCTCAGGGCGAAATGAACACTTGGGGCATGGGCAGCGTCTCCCGGACAACCACGTAAGTCACAGACTCCAGCCGCGGAAACCTACGCTCTAACGATAAAAGTGATCAGCGCGGGCTCTTTGATATTCGGCGATCGACTATTTACCTTCGATGTGAAAGGCTTCACTATAATTTTTTCTATCAGAGAATTCGTTTTAATATTCTCACACTATTAGCCAAACAATTTATACGAATTATTATAATATTTTGTTTTAGTGACGATATCCAAACAAATTAAATCTGTCAGTGGGAACTGTCCCTACCCTCAAACAAAACGCGCTGATCTGAGCTTGAATTATTATCTGGCGGTCAGTTCATCTGGCTGATGGAAGTAGGAGTACATTCCTTCGAGCCATGCGGTTTCGGTGTTGCCCCACTGCGGAAGGACCTATCAGAAAATTGATTGTAGATCTAAAACGACTGTAAATGGACGTGGAAAACGGCCTTCTCCCTAGCGAGCAAGAAAAAATAAATCATTATAAACATAAAAACAAAAAAGGAACTTCTGGCGTGGTTCCCGCAGTCGCAGCCTCTTCGCTGTGGGTGCGCTTCAAAACTCTCTTTTACCTTATGCAAACTTTCTTTTACCTTATTACCTTATTCGAAGGCCTAGAACCGATGGCCACTTCTCTGATATTCACATCAACCGCCTTACGTTCCTTTTTCTGTTTTTGGATTCTACGTTCTTTCCCAACCAGCGTCCCACTCAGGATTAAAGACCGGTTTCTCTGGCAACGGGTGGCAGACGCAACGAATTTCGTGTCAGTCTACGCATTTACAAAATATGTGTAAAAAATTAAGGTTTGCGTCAATAAACTGATTCAATGCCCAAAAAGAGTCGAAAACTATATCATCTGAACCGATGATCGAAAAACAACACCACATTACCTTTCCCAAAAATCTCGCAAATAATCGAAAACCATTACTTAAAGAAAATGCTATAAAATAGTAGTTAAGATAAAGGGAATTTGAAACAATGCAAAACCTCATTTAAGGATGTCAAAAAATGATACATTGCACACTTGAAAACTCCACTACTAGGTAACAAGCGTTATCGGGAAGACGTGGAAAAAGAGTAGATGATGATCGAAGCCTCCGGGCCTGCTAAAGTCAGGGTGATCCAAGATTCTCTCACATTGACACGAAGCAGCATCGTTTTTATTCGTCAAACGAGCTTTAACAGCAAGAAATAAAACATCAGCCACCGAGCAGTGACCTTTAAGAAAAGAGAGCAGCGCTTCTAGAACACAAAGGCACGTATTACCTGAATACATAACCGCGGGGGCATAATTCATGAACATCCTTTTTCGAGCTCATCGGGGCGCGCAAAACAGAGCAGCGAGGCGCTCCGCGGTGACGCAAAGGCTCTGAAAACAACGGCGCCGCGCTCAGCAAGGAGAGTGGGGGTGGCTCCCACGCGGGCATTGTCAGAGGCAGGCACTGCGCATCCGGCCGCGACCCGCCGCCTCGAGGGCGCAAAAAACTACGCGCACTCTTTTTCCGGGTGTTTCCCAAGGTTCTACAGACGGATCCTCGACAATTGACGATGGGCGAAGTGCCTGGACTTAGGGCTAAAGAAATATAACTAGTGCTGATTGAAAAAAAGGAAAGTGGTATTCTGTGACTGCCAACATCTAACACAAACAAAATACAACCATAAGAATGATAAAAAATATATTTATCATTTACCTTAAAGGGAAAAAAATCATATATATTCTATAGTTTCTATATATTCTAGAAACAATCTAGAATGAATACCAAAATACAACTGAAAACTATTCCAGATATAAACTTAATACAATAATATTTACTTTCTTTGCTAATAATGTTACAGATATCTCAATTTTGTGCCCTTTGAAATGGCTATTAAAAAGAGAAAAATAAATTATGGACATTCAAATTGTAAAAGGGTACGCGTCCCAGAAACTCAGCACCACAGTTAAACCTATCCAGACGGCTACCACCATTAAGCGGTCACCTCCACTTATGGAACGTTTTCTGTGCGACCGATTGATTTTTGTAAATGACATGTAACAATTTCCACTTTTGAAAACCAATGAGACCCCGCGGCTAGCGGGTAGGCACATTTCATAAATGGACCTCTATTGAGCAGCTACCTCCAGACATTTGCATTGAAGTATAATAAGAAACAGAATAACGGTGGATATTCTATTGAATCAATATCTACCATTAGTTAAAGCTCTCCATTCGTTTTCTAATCATGGATAAAAGTGGATTATTTGTCTTCGGGTTTGTTTTCATTTAATGTACATGCGTATGATATTTTGTGGGAGAGGGAGGCAAGAAAACGCAGTTTAATGTTACTGTTAAGATAAGAGGGCCTTTTCTTTAAATAAAACATAATATCAATTTATAACGCCAATTAACAATCAACACCGTGAAAGACGTTTAGTAATTCATTTACAGTCCACAAGCACACAACCTACCACTATACTGTATCTACTATTTCCGTTTTCGGTTTCTTCATTCAGTTCAACTTCACTTTGGAACTGTATATATGAACTACAAGTTATAATATAAACTATAATGTTAATATTAATATAAAACTACAGAACCTCCCACTATTCAACGAAAAATCGTGGTGCTTCTTGTCTCCTTTTTTGGTCTTTTCTAGATTCATCTAGTATGTTCCTCCTTTTGCCCTTCTTTGTCCTGCCCCTTCACTGCAATTCAGAGCACCAACGGCCTCTTAACCTTTCTGGCTTGGAGGGGGGGAGAGGTGGACTTTCAGTTTCAATGGAACCCCGAGGAGCCTGACGAGACCTAACAGTTGCGATTCCCTCAGAGAAAAAGGAATAACAACGAAGCCTGGGGTGCCTTTTAAATGAAACGAAGGGAACAGAGTTCATTTCTGAAAGGAACAGAAAATGTCTCTGCGAAATTATTCCGAGAAATAACACAATCATAAACCTCTCTTGAAAATTAAATTATTTTCGCGTTTAATAAACAAAAATGTTAATACAGAGCGAAGTTACAGAACCCAAGTGTTGATAAGATTAAGATAGAACAGAATTAAGGATTTTAATATCACAAGCTGAATTAATTTAATATCACTTGTTTCGAAAATAGTTTCTGAAATTTATTAGAAAATGTCTTTGCAGTTTCAAGTTACAAATGTTTTGTAATTCCAAACCGAATTCATCCACAAAATATACATATTCAAAAGCATGAGTATAACTGTATTTATTCCCCGAAAAAGGACAAAGGCACAATTTCAAAACTAGTGCCTCTGCACTATAGAAATACTCGTATATAATTAAGCCCATAGTAAAGGCTATAGCCGGCTCTTGGTATCTGAACTGCCTTTGAGCTGTCAACCTTTGCCATGCAATGGAAGGAATGGGAAAGAAGACAGAAGATATTTGTCAATGACAAACGATGGTGAATCAATGCACGTGTCGCTCGTTGCATTATTCATGCGAAGTGCATTGACAGCTCAGGAAACGTCCCGTAAATAGGATGACAGGCAGAGCAGGCCTAAAGGAGAGCAAATGGCCGGCCGATTAAATTGCAAATAGTAGGTCAAGAGATGACGTAGATACATTAAGTTCACCATGAATGGTCTTTCAAAGCAAAGAATTTGTTACATCAGTACGTGATATGTATCCCCAAAAGTTTCTAAATGCTACTGTAGTCACATATTCCTGATTAACGATATGTGTTTCCATAGCAGCTGTGAACGTTTATGTATTATGGATAGGGGAGCGCAATCTCAAAATCGATGGTATTCCAGCGAGTCTGTACCATGATGGGTACACGTCAAGTGTACTCGTAAAATAATTCGCTCTTAGGAAGTCTTGAAGTTCTTTGTATAGGTCGCAAGGAAGTCACTCCGATCACCTGGTTGATTAACGGAGGAAAATTAGGTACATCGTTAAAACGAGAAAAACATGCACAGGCCAATCGAGGGATTTTCGGAGAGCGTTTGTGGTCGCTGCACACATGTACATACCCTGCGGCGATACGTGACCTAAATTTATGCATATCGTTGGTAGCAGAGGAAGGCACACCAGATAAATTGTAAACAAGTAATATCAACATTACTAGAGATCTCCAATGCCAGACACTACGCTAGAAACATGTGAAATTCTAAAAGAAATTATGGAAGAACGTACAAAAAATGAGCTGAACTTGCCAAATTTCAGTAGTAGGCTGAACACTTCAAAATAAAATAAAAATAGAAAAGACCACACCACAGCCCATTTATTCATTAACGGCTCAGAATTAATCAATTTACAATTAAACTCTTAATTAGATAATAGTATGCAAGTTCCCTTGAGAAACATAATAGATAGCTTTATACTTATTATTACTCGTAATTAGTTGTATTTAGTATCTAATAAGACAAAAAATCAATATTTCAGAAAAAATGTCTTTACAGTAGTTAAAAGCAGTACTAAATAAAATCTCTTCGGAGAACACTTTTTACATTTCCATAAAACGAAAAATGGTATTTACTGCTATTTTAAAATTAAATTTTCCTCGTTGTTCAAAAACAAAAATTTAGCACTTTACATAAAATTATCAGGAAATTAGCTTGCAATGGATAAACTTAATTTTAGTCATGTGACGCGAGCAGAGCAGTAATAATGACATAAATAGCGGGTCTATCGAATACGTTTGTCATCCCATCAGTTTCTATGAGAAAGTTTTTCTGGTTCAAATTGAAAGAGAGACCTGAGTAGCCATCTCCTGACAAAACCTCGAATTCAAAGAGGGAAATACCCACTTTA
Organism: Teleogryllus occipitalis; assembly: GCA_011170035.1. Lineage (NCBI taxonomy): Eukaryota > Metazoa > Arthropoda > Insecta > Orthoptera > Gryllidae > Teleogryllus > Teleogryllus occipitalis. The sequence goes on along the minus strand of BLKR01003470.1, from coordinate 31,950 downwards.
TTTCTAACAGAAGATTATTGTTCGAAAAATCAACAGCATATTTCGAAAATAAATTTTATCCCTTTCTTCTGATTAATTATAAAAATAACTTTACTAAACAGCAGTATTATTTTCTCAAAAGAAAAAAGTAAAATAAAAAAATAATGTAATAAGCTCGTACGAAAAACTCAGACCCACGGACTGAAATCTATAAATTGCAACTAAATACAGAGAAAAGTACGAAACTCGTAATGGAATTTTAGAACTGAGCAGAAAGAAAAAAAATAATTTGTTTAAAGAAATGGTCGCCCCGACCGGGATTCGAACCCGGACCTTCTGGTTTATGCCCAGCTGCTCTGACCAGTAAGCTATCGAAATAACCAAACCTTTGAACAGCTGTCATGAGCACAATTATCGCTCCTTGTATGTACCCTCTCCCTCAGAAAAAATGTCGTTCAAAATTCTATCTTCCACACCGCGCCGACAAACTTGGACACCCCTCGGCCTGGGGGAGGGCAGGGGGAGGGACGCGTTGACCAATCGCTAGCAGGTAGAACCACAGTTGTCTGTGATTGGTGCAACATCCCAAGAGGCAGAAAGAACGCTGTCTCAGGGGGAGGGGGCTAGTTCGTTTACGTACGAGACAAAAATATCATCATATTTCCCTGCCGAAGGAGGTAGTTTGCCTGCGCGTACGCCACGACGAAAAAAATATTTCTAAGCGGGGTTTTTCGTCCAGAATGATTGTCTATAGACCAGTAAATATTTATCATTTTAGCAACAATTATTCTAACTTTTAGTAATCGATCTGTAACTCCTGACAAAATGCTATTTTGAGATATTCATTTCAGGCACAATTTGCGGAGCCTTCCCGGCCGTTCTAACGCATATTTCGAATTTGTTTATAAAATTATAAATTGTTGCAAAATTGTTAATTCGCTGTTTTTGGTTCTGGGACATCGGGAGACTCTCCCCACTTTAGATTTGCAAAATTTGGAAATTGTTTATAAATTTGCAATTGTTGCAAATTTTTTATTGTCTAATCTGAATGGCGTTTAAATGTGATGCAAAATTCCGGAATCCGTTCGGTGCTATTATATCTCGTTCTCGAGATATATGTAATTGTTTATAAGAAATTAACATCTTAGTAGACCCCATTTGTTTGCGCTTAATTCATTCGCGCTAGCAGAATAGCGTGGGATGGGCATACTGAAAAAACAGTTCTCCAATGCCGCGCTTTTGCCTGCCACATACGCTTAAAATGCACTTGCTTGTAAACAAATTCTGTGGCCAATTTAATTATGATAAATTCGTATTTTTACGGCGAGTATGAGCCTAACTTTTATTTGGTTTTTATATTCTCTTTTAAGTCCTGCAATTTGCAAGTCGATATATTTATCAAATAGGAAAGAAATTGATTATAAAAAAATATTTTTCAAGGTGCATTACGCCCAAACAATTGTTTCTGTTTTTCTATCAAAGGGGTGTTGAGCAACCGAATAACTGTATTATTAATTTTTTTAAGTCCCCTGTTAACACCGAGAGTCAGAAACTATTTGTTCCTCTTGTTTAACCATTACCATTAAAAAATAGGGAAACATATTGCTTAGCTGTTTGCTATAAACTGCACTGGATTGGATGAAGGTAGTGTTAAGGTTTTCAAATACAGAAATATTCAATTTTGTGTTTTGAAAGATCACATGAGTAGAATCACACATCACAATATTTACACAAGTATAGAAATTTCTAAATAAACGTATATAAACTTTAAGTTAATACTTTCAATTCAATTTATCATTCCTTTCTAAAACTGTTAATTTGATGATTTCATTGTATAATATTCAAATCAGAGGTTTATGTGCTAAATCTACGCATTGTTAATACATATTTTTAAACAACATTAATATATTTAATATACATTTAAAAGGTTTTTAGATTGGCGAACGTTTCACTGAAATTTCATGAATTCCTAAATGCTTGAAAATAAATACTTGTAAAATTAAATACTTGTAGCGTGTAAAAATATAACAAACTCACGTATTTGGTAAAACGAGTTGATATTACTAAAAGAAAGCAAAACAGATGTTATAACAATTCAAAGAGATTTAGCGTTTGTTTACAGTTTAGTAAATATCAATGCACTAGCATTTCCCAGTGAAAATACATAGAACGAACTTGGTGGTCAAGTGATATGACCTTCCCAACACAGACTACATTTCAGTATCGTCAGAGTTCGAAGGTGGTTTGTTGGCCGCCATTCTACGAATCTATCAAAACCTTGAATTTTGCACGACCATCTGTACAGCGAGAACGTAGCGGTTTATTAAACGGAAACGGGTCATTCGAGGTATCTAATGTGCACTCTTTGAAAACGTTTAACCATTATAAACTATCCCTAAGAAAAATATCAAATAAACAATGTTAAAGGTCACCAGCTTAACATTGCCTTTACTATTTGAATGTTTTCAACATCCCCAACACCAACAGAAAACCCATGTTTTTACAGGTTATTATAAAACCAATTCAATAAATATAAGCATTTATTCACGTTATTATTTTTAAAACACTCAAATATCTACGATGTTATTTGATTCATGTCTTCATCGAAGATCTGAGATTAAAAAACTGATAAGCAGAGAAAATTAAAGTAATTTTGAGTGATTGATGAAGTTGAATGATCAAACGAAAAACAATGTTTCTTGCTTCATATAATGCTATCGTGTTTAACAGACATGTAATTACATGTGATACCTATATTTAAACATCCAAACTAATGAAAATTTTCAAAATTAAAATCATCAATAAAACGTTGATTCATCAGCAAGGATTATATTATTAAATACTTTTTTGAGATTCATGTGCTCCTGTGTGAATAACGTAGTAAACGTGATTCGTATGATCCAGTGGCTCAGAATAATGCAAAACCTGCTAGACACATACACTAAACATAATAGTTGTCAAATAGTTATTTACGACATGAGTATCATAAGATATCTTATTACAATACGAAATTGGAGAATTATCAAACAAGACTCTTTAGCCGAAATAAACACGCAAATTTTGGTTTGAAAATATGATTTCTACGCAAAACTTTGCATTCTAGAATCATGTAAACAGACCAGAAACATGTAACATGTTTATTATTAACAATATAAATTAATATATTAGTTCAGAAAAAAATTAACCGAGAAATAAAAAAGCAGTCGAACTGTGAAAATTGGGTGCTTTTTTATTTCTAGGTAAATTTTTCTTTCTGATCAAATGTATTCATTTATTTTGTTAATCATAAACAATTTAGATATTAATGAAGTGTTTATATGCTTCTACAACGCAAATAGTTGCCTAGAAAACATATATCCAAACCAACTTTTGAATGTTTATTGCGGCTTAGCCATTTGGAATATCCGTGTAGTTTATTAAACAAAATAAGCTTAAAATTGTCTTAACAGCTATTTTTCGAAGATTCGACATTTCTTCCCCGAATATCCTGTATATAAAAGGCTTGATTTCTGTTGGTACGCGACGGAACGGCGTTCCGGTTCTTTGGAAATAATTATGAAATTATATTATATATAAGTAGCTATTGCTATTATATTAATAATTAATTTGAGGCGCGTTTCGGGGCCTAAGAATTTAAAAATAAAGGATATATGTATCATAATAACTCTTATGACGACACTGTTCTCAGTTACGTCAAGTTTTAATTTAGAGAATCAAAGTGAATGGTCTAAGTTTACTCACCTAAATAAAGTTTATCTTACTATACATACTATTTAGAAAGTGTTTTATGTTCAAAACAAGTGTTGCCTCAACAGCATATATTTTCACGTATTATTCGTAATTGCTATGCAATATTCAATACGGACTATGTGAACCTGCAAAAAAGAAACAACAAAAAAAGACCTACTGCAGCAGAAAATATTTTCTACTCGTCGGGATTCGAACTCGGGTCTTTAAAGTTAACTCATCTGACACGGTTCCCCCTCACCACCAGGTACACGACAAGACTACCTCCTTTCCGATGCGAAAAGAAAGTGAAGCATTTGCAGTTTTAAAAAAAACAGGGTGTTCAATTTATCCTAATACAAGATCTATTTTTAAAAAGAGATTTCATTAAACAAAAATCTCTAGCGTTCAGATTGTTTTTCGACAATGTTATAAAGATCAGCCGGGGCTAATATTATACAGTAGAAAATTGGGGTTAATGTATTACACTTTAAGAGTTGTTATTTATTTATGTCCAAAATTAACAAGAAAATGACAAATGATAGGAAATATATTCTATTATAATGACCATAGCAAACACTTAGAATGTAACAATATTTGGGAGGGAAAAAATCAAAACTAAAATGCCTAATTTTTCCAGTCAAAAACTTTACCACCGTGATATAAATCTTTTGATGTTACTTCGTTATTTTTTATGACACGATATTTTTGAAAATAGGTTATCATTAAGAAAGAATTAATATTCTTTTCTGCGTTACATAATGCAATAATAATAATCGTGTCATGATATATACAGCCTCAAATTTGTGGGGCTAATATGATACAACTTAAGAGGCTAATGTAATACAATACGGGTGTCGGGGCTATTTTGATACACTAAAAATTAACACGCAGACAACTGGAAGGGATTTTTTTATGTTTAATATTACATCAAAGGCGCTAAAATTCCGATTTGATGTTGATAAACTATCCAAGTGTTTATCTGAGAAAGAAAGACCAGGCGACAATTCATATAGATTTCCTCGTTCTCCTCCCTACCCAGTACATGGTGATTCACTTATGATTATCAATTGGCGGAAGCTTCTGCTGTTTCAGTACAGTTACTGATTTTTCACTGGAATCACAAGGAACCAGGCCTACAATAGGAGCTAACACCACCCCTTCAACTCCAGATATCAACTGTTCTCATCCAGTACTTTTGAGATAATGCTGTTGGAAAAAAATTTAAAAAAACAGTAGCCCTCCAAAGAATAAGGAAGCGGTTAGACCCAATAGCAGCAATCATTACTAGTGAAGAGTGGATCATTACTAGGAAAGAGTGGAGTGTTTAATTTACATTAATTTAATATCTCTTTTTAAAAAGAGATTTTCTTATTAATTTATTAATTAGAGATTTATTAATTAGATTAAAAAGAGAATTTAATATCTCTTTTTAAAAAGAGATTTCATGAAACAAAAATCTCTAGCGTTAATATTTGTTTTCGACAATGTTAATAGGTATTTGTTCGCAATTTTCGAAAATTCAGATCGTTCGCCCAAAATTGAACGTACGCCACTTTTAAACATCTTGTGCTTCGAGGAAGAGATTTACAGAAAAATTGGAGCTCTTTTTGAGGAAATTATGTAAATATGATGGGGTTTGGTGTAAAGTACCTTCAAAATTAAAAGATTCGTTTCAAATTCGAAGATTCGTAATATTAGCCAGATCGTTCAAGGAATATCCATTTTGGTGAAAATCGTGTTTACTTTAGGCTCTAAAATTACTCACACGAAGACGGATTCACAAAGAGATTTTTTGGAAAATCACTTTTTCGGGTTCAAAAAACAAGCGTTTTGACAGCCTTGTGTATAGAAAATAAAAGAACAATACCAACAATCCACTTTTTTCGAACTAGCTACTTACAAAACGTGTTTTCTGTAAAAATTTCGACACTTCCTCCTACAGCATTACGTAACTCTCTTTACACGTGGAGGTAAAAATATTCCAGCGTTACTGGGATTTGAACTCGGATCCCTGTAGTCCGTAGGTCTGGCTCGACCGCACTGTGCTATCACAGATATTTCTCAACACGCTGTCCAAGCACACTTATTACGAAAAGAATAGTTACGTGATATTCATTGCACTTAGATTTTTTATTAGAGGAATGTTCTACATGTGTCAAAGGTATCAAATTCGCAATAAGAACCCAAACGATTACAACCCACGCAACTACATAGCTCATTTTACTTAGAAATATTTTCAACCAGAAGCCGTGGTCTTTAGAACCCTCTGTGGAAGTCGTTGCCGGTCTTATCTTTCGGCGACTATGTCCAAGGTTGAATTACGTCACAGATGAAAGTTGCGATAACGCTAGAGCTCAACACGGGCGCTTGCAGACGTTCTGAAGCCAGAATCGCAATAGGGGCATATTTATACGTGATTCTTAAAGACATTAACACACTAAAATAAGTAGTGGCGCCTCAAAACACATGCTTTATGTGATATTTATAATGGATACGAATGATTATAACTATACAATTAACCGCAAACTTGTTTCTACCCGCAAAAATTATTCGCCGTGGATGAGGTTCGATCTTACGTGCCTAAGCTTCTCCAACAGTGCGCTTACCTGCTATACCACAGAAAATCTTATAACTTTTGTCTCTCACAAAGATGATTTTAAACTGTCATGTATCACAGATTTGACTAAAAAAGAACGTGAGGCGTTTAGATGCTTGTGTTAACTACAGGCGGACAAACAGACGTTTTGTCGTAAATAGATTTTTTAGTAACAAGGACCCACAAAACATGGATTCTGTCTACAAACGTATTGACGTAATGCACTATATACAAGAATAAAATTTGTCTACTTTTGTCGTGGCCAGTGATCGGAATTTAGAGGTTTTTGTGGAAATATCCCCGTCCCCCGGCGCATGATTACAATACTTTTTCTTCTTACCACATAATTAGCAGAAAGTAAGAAAAAATTGTTTTTCATTGTTTCAATTCAACGAAAATTTTCAATCAATTCCAAAGATGAAATAATCAGTAAATATTAAAAAGAGATTTATTAACAATATGAAATGAAAAACATTAAGAAAGGAATCTTCTGTTCTTTACTTGGTATTCTTAACAAATCTATAGGAAAATCATAATAAAGGCATTATTTCAACAACATTCGAATATTATTGTTAGAATCAATGGGGAAACTGTTAATGCCGGGTCCTGGTAACGTAAAAAGGGTTAACTAATGTTGTGAAATGTAGAGAAAAATCCTTTAACTCGTGTTGCCCGAAATCAATGTTTTGTGGGTCGTTGATACAGAAAAATCGAAAGACGACGAAAAGCCTGTACGTTCGTGTGTCTGTTGATATGTCTGTTCTTGTGTCTGTTCGTCTGTCTGTCTGTAATTTTCAAAAAAAAATTATATGACCTTATTTATGAAATTAAAGAATTATTTATGGACAACAAATTTCATTTGAAAGAAAAATCTGTGTTCAATTTTAGAGTTGTAGGAAAACGCCGAAAAAATTCAAACTTTTCCAATATTCGAAAATTCAGAGTTAGTTTACTCTATTCTTAGAAGAAATTTAAAGAAAAAAATTTCCTAGTAATGATCCACTCTTCACTAGTAATGATTGCTGCTATTGGGTCTAACCGCTTCCTTATTCTTTGGAGGGCTACTGTTTTTTTAAATTTTTTTCCAACAGCATTATCTCAAAAGTACTGGATGAGAACAGTTGATATCTGGAGTTGAAGGGATGGTGTTAGCTCCTATTGTAGGCCTGGTTCCTTGTGATTCCAGTGAAAAATCAGTAACTGTACTGAAACAGCAGAAGCTTCCGCCAATTGATAATCATAAGTGAATCACCATGTACTGGGTAGGGAGGAGAACGAGGAAATCTATATGAATTGTCGCCTGGTCTTTCTTTCTCAGATAAACACTTGGATAGTTTATCAACATCAAATCGGAATTTTAGCGCCTTTGATGTAATATTAAACATAAAAAAATCCCTTCCAGTTGTCTGCGTGTTAATTTTTAGTGTATCAAAATAGCCCCGACACCCGTATTGTATTACATTAGCCTCTTAAGTTGTATCATATTAGCCCCACAAATTTGAAGCTGTATATATCATGACACGATTATTATTATTGCATTATGTAACGCAGAAAAGAATATTAATTCTTTCTTAATGATAACCTATTTTCAAAAATATCGTGTCATAAAAAATAACGGAGTAACATCAAAAGATTTATATCACGGTGGTAAAGTTTTTGACTGGAAAAATTAGGCATTTTAGTTTTGATTTTTTCCCTCCCAAATATTGTTACATTCTAAGTGTTTGCTATGGTCATTATAATAGAATATATTTCCCATCATTTGTCATTTTCTTGTTAATTTTGGACATAAATAAATAACAACTCTTAAAGTGTAATACATTAACCCCAATTTTCTACTGTATAATATTAGCCCCGGCTGATCTTTATAACATTGTCGAAAAACAATCTGAACGCTAGAGATTTTTGTTTAATGAAATCTCTTTTTAAAAATAGATCTTGTATTAAGATAAATTGAACACCCTGTTTTTTTTTAAAACTGCAAATGCTTCACTTTCTTTTCGCATCGGAAAGGAGGTAGTCTTGTCGTGTACCTGGTGGTGAGGGGGAACCGTGTCAGGTGAGTTAACTTTAAAGACCCGAGTTCGAATCCCGACGAGTAGAAAATATTTTCTGCTGCAGTAGGTCTTTTTTTGTTGTTTCTTTTTTGCAGGTTCACATAGTCCGTATTGAATATTGCATAGCAATTACGAATAATACGTGAAAATATATGCTGTTGAGGCAACACTTGTTTTGAACATAAAACACTTTCTAAATAGTATGTATAGTAAGATAAACTTTATTTAGGTGAGTAAACTTAGACCATTCACTTTGATTCTCTAAATTAAAACTTGACGTAACTGAGAACAGTGTCGTCATAAGAGTTATTATGATACATATATCCTTTATTTTTAAATTCTTAGGCCCCGAAACGCGCCTCAAATTAATTATTAATATAATAGCAATAGCTACTTATATATAATATAATTTCATAATTATTTCCAAAGAACCGGAACGCCGTTCCGTCGCGTACCAACAGAAATCAAGCCTTTTATATACAGGATATTCGGGGAAGAAATGTCGAATCTTCGAAAAATAGCTGTTAAGACAATTTTAAGCTTATTTTGTTTAATAAACTACACGGATATTCCAAATGGCTAAGCCGCAATAAACATTCAAAAGTTGGTTTGGATATATGTTTTCTAGGCAACTATTTGCGTTGTAGAAGCATATAAACACTTCATTAATATCTAAATTGTTTATGATTAACAAAATAAATGAATACATTTGATCAGAAAGAAAAATTAACCTAGAAATAAAAAAGCACCCAATTTTCACAGTTCGACTGCTTTTTTATTTCTCGGTTAATTTTTTTCTGAACTAATATATTAATTTATATTGTTAATAATAAACATGTTACATGTTTCTGGTCTGTTTACATGATTCTAGAATGCAAAGTTTTGCGTAGAAATCATATTTTCAAACCAAAATTTGCGTGTTTATTTCGGCTAAAGAGTCTTGTTTGATAATTCTCCAATTTCGTATTGTAATAAGATATCTTATGATACTCATGTCGTAAATAACTATTTGACAACTATTATGTTTAGTGTATGTGTCTAGCAGGTTTTGCATTATTCTGAGCCACTGGATCATACGAATCACGTTTACTACGTTATTCACACAGGAGCACATGAATCTCAAAAAAGTATTTAATAATATAATCCTTGCTGATGAATCAACGTTTTATTGATGATTTTAATTTTGAAAATTTTCATTAGTTTGGATGTTTAAATATAGGTATCACATGTAATTACATGTCTGTTAAACACGATAGCATTATATGAAGCAAGAAACATTGTTTTTCGTTTGATCATTCAACTTCATCAATCACTCAAAATTACTTTAATTTTCTCTGCTTATCAGTTTTTTAATCTCAGATCTTCGATGAAGACATGAATCAAATAACATCGTAGATATTTGAGTGTTTTAAAAATAATAACGTGAATAAATGCTTATATTTATTGAATTGGTTTTATAATAACCTGTAAAAACATGGGTTTTCTGTTGGTGTTGGGGATGTTGAAAACATTCAAATAGTAAAGGCAATGTTAAGCTGGTGACCTTTAACATTGTTTATTTGATATTTTTCTTAGGGATAGTTTATAATGGTTAAACGTTTTCAAAGAGTGCACATTAGATACCTCGAATGACCCGTTTCCGTTTAATAAACCGCTACGTTCTCGCTGTACAGATGGTCGTGCAAAATTCAAGGTTTTGATAGATTCGTAGAATGGCGGCCAACAAACCACCTTCGAACTCTGACGATACTGAAATGTAGTCTGTGTTGGGAAGGTCATATCACTTGACCACCAAGTTCGTTCTATGTATTTTCACTGGGAAATGCTAGTGCATTGATATTTACTAAACTGTAAACAAACGCTAAATCTCTTTGAATTGTTATAACATCTGTTTTGCTTTCTTTTAGTAATATCAACTCGTTTTACCAAATACGTGAGTTTGTTATATTTTTACACGCTACAAGTATTTAATTTTACAAGTATTTATTTTCAAGCATTTAGGAATTCATGAAATTTCAGTGAAACGTTCGCCAATCTAAAACCCTTTTAAATGTATATTAAATATATTAATGTTGTTTAAAAATATGTATTAACAATGCGTAGATTTAGCACATAAACCTCTGATTTGAATATTATACAATGAAATCATCAAATTAACAGTTTTAGAAAGGAATGATAAATTGAATTGAAAGTATTAACTTAAAGTTTATATACGTTTGTTTAGAAATTTCTATACTTGTGTAAATATTGTGATGTGTGATTCTACTCATGTGATCTTTCAAAACACAAAATTGAATATTTCTGTATTTGAAAACCTTAACACTACCTTCATCCAATCCAGTGCAGTTTATAGCAAACAGCTAAGCAATATGTTTCCCTATTTTTTAATGGTAATGGTTAAACAAGAGGAACAAATAGTTTCTGACTCTCGGTGTTAACAGGGGACTTAAAAAAAATTAATAATACAGTTATTCGGTTGCTCAACACCCCTTTGATAGAAAAACAGAAACAATTGTTTGCGCGTAATGCACCTTGAAAAATATTTTTTTTATAATCAATTTCTTTCCTATTTGATAAATATATCGACTTGCAAATTGCAGGACTTAAAAGAGAATATATAAACCAAATAAAAGTTAGGCCTCATACTCGCCGTAAAAATACGAATTTATCATAATTAAATTGGCCACAGAATTTGTTTACAAGCAAGTGCATTTTAAGCGTATGTGGCAGGCAAAAGCGCGGCATTGGAGAACTGTTTTTTCAGTATGCCCATCCCACGCTATTCTGCTAGCGCGAATGAATTAAGCGCAAACAAATGGGGTCTACTAACATGTTAATTTCTTATAAACAATTACATATATCTCGAGAACGAGATATAATAGCACCGAACGGATTCCGGAATTTTGCATCACATTTAAACGCCATTCAGATTAGACAATAAAAAATTTGCAACAATTGCAAATTTATAAACATTTTCCAAATTTTGCAAATCTAAAGTGGGGAGAATCTCCCGGTGTCCCAGAACCAAAAACAGCGAATTAACAATTTTGCAACAATTTATAATTTTATAAACAAATTCGAAATATGCGTTAGAACGGCCGGGAAGGCTCCGCAAATTGTGCCTGAAATGAATATCTCAAAATAGCATTTTGTCAGGAGTTACAGATCGATTACTAAAAGTTAGAATAATTGTTGCTAAAATGATAAATATTTACTGGTCTATAGACAATCATTCTGGACGGAAAACCCCGCTTAGAATTTTTTTTTTCGTCGTGGCGTACGCGCAGGCAAACTACCTCCTTCGGCAGGGAAATATGACGATATTTCCGTCTCGTACGTAAACGAACTAGCCCCCTCCCCCTGAGACAGCGTTCTTTCTGCCCCTTGGGATGTTGCACCAATCACAGACAACTGTGGTTCTACCTGCTAGCGATTGGTCAACGCGTCCCTCCCCCTGCCCTCCCCCAGGCCGACCTCCCCCAGGGTACGTTTATGTATGACTACATTTCTCTTCAAACTTTAGTTATCTTATAAGTAGGACATTACATATCATGTGAATGTTTTCTTTCAAAAATCATACCTTTAGATCGCAATTAACGCCTTCAGAGAACTCATAACTTTCAGGCAATAAACTTGGCAACGCTTCATATCTGTAATTTGCAGAACTTAAAAAACCGGACAAGTTAAAATTCTACATTAGGCTACATATGGGGTTAGAGTAAAGGCCCTGCTTGGGTCGCTTATACTTCGCCCGTTTGTCGGGTTCGTATGAAGCGACCTCAGTAATGAGAGTGTTTGTCTGCCTGGCACCGGGTCGGAGCCCTCTTATAGCCCGCTAGGGCTATGGGCCCGCCGACTAACTGCGGAGTAGGGGCGGTGACGAGTCTCTACCCGCTTGCTCGGGCGTGACGGCCGCGCACAGACGCGCCCGGCCGGCTCGCATCGGTTGCCTTCTTCTCTCGCCAGGGGCGGTAACGCTCCGCTGACGTCACTCGGGGGCGGCTCCTTTAACTGTGTGCGGCCGGTCACGATATTTATATAATGCTCGGCCACCTTCGTAAACATATGTAAGGTGTAATATAGAATGTGTATTTACTACTTACGTTTTAGTGGCCGGTACTTATTTAAATTTCCAATTTCGTATTAAAATATCTCACGTTGTAGCTTATCTATTTAGTTTTCAAATGATTTACTTCATAAATGGCAAGAGCATTTTTTATTTATTTATTTATTTATTTATTTATTTATTTATTTATTTATTTATTTATTTATTTTACGTCAAAAAACAGTTGAAACTGCGTATGACGTGCTATGGGGAGAAGTGAGTGTGCACATTTTCAAAATTCTGTAATCCCTACACTGAGTCATATCCTACATAAATTTTGAAAATATTTTTTTTAAAAAAAAGCTATGTATTAAAATCTATTTTTAAGGATAAATAAGCAATAAAGTTTGGGCTCTTATCCATGATGTCCTTCGTCAAGGAATAATACTTCCTGCCGCGACAACATGGAAACGATAATTTGAATAACTATATTTCCCAATGAATTCTAGAAGACGTGCACAGATAATGAAGTTACATTTTTCTCCAGACGCAAAACAAGGGGCCATCTCAGCATTTGCTCAATGGATCAGGGAAACTGGACGAAAAACCTGATCGAGATGGGGTAATTTACACGGAACAATACTTGTTACCGGTTGTTTATACACATTTATACAGCTCAAATGGTAAATTTTTCATTATGTATCATTGTTAAAATTCATGTTACTTTTCTTGTGCTCAGTATAATCTCTAATTGTATAGAAACAGTTATGCAGCAGAAACGATTTCACTTGGAATTTAAACTTTTCTATTGAATTTAATCGTTTAATGTCAGTAGGGGAGATAGGCGGGTCCTGGATCGGAAGTGAGATAAGATAAGCCATTTCCGGTCTTATCTCACTTCCTGATCCAGTCCCCGCATTTTGACCTGTGACGCGGATGACGTGGGGTCTTTGGTGCGCTGCGCGCGCTCTGGTGATGAAGTGTGGAAGGGAGGTGGCGCGCTCTGGTGGCAAAGTGTGTAAGTGTGTGTGACGTGGCTTTGGCGCGGTGCGCGCGCACTGGTGGCGAAGTGTGAAGGGAGGGGAGCGCTCTGGTGGCGAAGTGTGTAAGTGTGTGCGACGTGGCGTGGTGGTGGTGTTTCAAAAATGATTACTGTCCGAGGCGGATTCGAACCAGGCCGAGTCCCGTTCCCTGTGACGGGGGGGGGGTTGGCGAGCGCTTTGGAAGTGAGCTACGGCGGCATCCCTAGTGGTGTTGTGTGGCGCGAGGTACTGATAGTACGCGCGCGTGGCGCTGTGGCGGCGGCGGCGGCGGCGGCGAGTCCGGCGGACGGATGTCTCGATAGCGCGCGCGCCCAACCGCAACCGCATCCGGATGTTGTCTGTGCGTGGAGGCAGCGCGCGCGCGCGCTCAAGGCCGGCGACCGGGCGGATGTGGTCTCGATAGCGCACGCGTGCAACCAGAGACGCTGGCGGCGCGCGCTCTGCGAGCGTCGACTGGACGGAAGGAGAGAGAGAGGCGCGCGCGTATATTTTGAAAAGACCTATTTCATAACAGCAAATGAATGATTGTTGTTAGTTTGAAAAAAGGAAATCCTACAAGGTGGTGACAGGATAAAACACAAATGAAAAACAGTACCAATTGAATGAATGATTTTTATTATAATCAATTAATCCATACAAATCGATATAGAAAAAATTGACATTCATGTTTGTGCTGGCTAGATATTTAGCGATTTCCCTTTTGATTTTCTCATCTACATATCCATTTGTTGCACCGTCTTCCTTTTTGATGGGCGGCGCCACGTTGTCGGGACGTGTTTTCATCACGCTGACGTTTCCCAGTTTGCTGCATCGGAGTTTTGGAATTTTTTCTAGTTGCGTCTTGATGTTTTTGATGTTGTGGTCGACGTACGCTTTGTTGGCGACATCTTTTTCCTCTTGAGGAGAAGCCGTATTCGAAATGCGGTAATGATCGGCGTTGAAGGAGGTATCGTTGACTTTCCACTGGCGGAGACATCTGGATTGAGTGTCGGTCACGAGTTGTAATGAGGTCTTTAGCGGTTGAATATGTTCCGTGATCGTGCAATCGACATCTCGTGATGCAATTTGACGAGCGTATTCCAGGCGTTCGTTCACGTACTCTTTGGTGGCAACGTACGCTGGTATATTGCAAGTTTCTTTTTCATCACCCTCATCTTCATCGTGCGAATTCTCTTCGTCATCGTACACACCATCGTACTCATCATCCTCTACCGAGTCGTCGAAGACCATGGTGTTTGCTTGACTGTCGCTCATGATGAACTAACGAACGTCATGTTCCGTCACGTCTTTTTACAAAAAACGGTGTCGCAGACAATGGTGGCGGTGGATGAGATAAGCTTATCTGGTGTGACGTCACACGCAGTGAATGTTAGCCATGAACTCTCTTCTTTCGTTCTTCCATTCCCTCTTCCTGTTATTATCATCACTCGATTCATCTTCACGAGGTGTGGCGCATTTCCTCTTCGTCTCATCACGTGAGGTTGTTGCGACACTCTCTTCCCATTGCGGTGGTGATGATGATGTGACGTTTGGAGACGTAAGAGCTTGAATGTCTTTCCAGATGAAACTCATGCGTTTCCGCAGTTGCTTTTTCTGACACGGTTTTGAATTTTTTGTTTTGATGAATCCGGCAGGCGGTCGATGAGTTGATCCATGACCTTGAGAACTTCAGTATGCATGAAAATGCACAGGTCATATAAGGTTTTTTCTTTTTCATCACTAAAACAATATGTTTGCTCTTCACGAAGCCGTTTTGCTATGTAGGCGACGTTCCACACGGATTCGGAGATGTCCCACAGCTTAGGAATTTTCCACGCGTCGTTCTTTTCCTGGCAGGCGATAACGGAGAGATCGTCTGCGGCCTTTGCGATGTTGGTCCACAACTTGGCCGCTTCACCCTTCCACTCGCTGCTCTCGTCGAGGACGTCTTCGTAGGCGAGCCTCGCGGCGATGATTTTTGCTTCACGTCTCCCCATCTTGATGGACACTGACTGAATGAATTGTGTGTCTTCAAAGTATGAAGCAGATAAGAGCACTGATCACGAAAACAAAATGCATAAGGGTGAAACAGAATTTGAAAGAATCTATACAATTCATGACACACACACACACTTTTACATAGCCGTAAGGATATTCCTAAGACAAGACACACAATCCCGTTTCAACGTCGACTGTCCTTTGTTTTCTTGCGAGTAGTGGTGCTTGCAGGGATTGTCGAGCCGACACGAAGGACAATTCTTCCTCGACGGTGCGTTGGCGTTGTCCTGCGCGTAGTGTTGATTGCAAGGCTGCCGGAGATAGATGCAAACGCGACAGTCTTCGGCGGCGGCACTGTGTCAACTTGCGTGCGACCACGATTCCAATGTTCTTTACACGAACGAAGTTCTTAAACACACGGTATGTTTCGAGTGTCTTCAGATAGTTTTTCGAAAACGCGCTCGACCTCGTCAGGCCTTAGCCAATGACATAAAAATTCGATCGGGAATTGATTCAATGTTTCCGAGTCGAGACGTGTAAGCCTGCCATCGACTTCACGTAACCTTCTGAATACGCGGTTGATATTTTCGGATGTTTCTTGTCTGGCCTTTTGAAGGGAGTAATCCAATACCGCTGTGACGGAGCGGATGAGCTTATGATCAGATGCCAACGACCGAGCACTCTGCATCATAATGACGAGCGAAGGAATGGTGAGCTCGATTATAATGTTTTTTACACAGCCTCCTCTAATTCATGACGCAGCAAGTCCGGTCGATTGTCGCACATCCATTCATACAAGGCGATGACGTGTTGTCCTGCTAAACTGACGTCATCGCAAGCGTAGAGTTCGCGACACACACGTAAGCACTCCTTCAGCGGAGGACACCCGAACGACTCCAGATCGAATATGCGATTTTTTGTTACATACTTTTGCAACCATTCTTTCTTCTGTCATCCCTTGACTATACAGTTGTCACACCTTCTAAAGCTTTCCTAATCACAAACGTCCTGTCTCGGTAATCATGATTCCCGCCACTCCAAGGGGGTGTGGCGTGATGAAAGCTTTTGATCCACCACACTTGATTCTTGGCGTTGTTCAAAGTACGGAAAGGACTCGGCGGACGAAAGATGAATTTCCGAACCACCTCTCCCCCACCCCGCTTCTCGAAATCGCCTTTATCGAGGATGATGGTCAACACTTTGATAACGAATTGCCCGCTTATCCAAAAACCTTGAAGATCAACGACAGCTGTGAGCCCATGACCGTTGTTCATTCTTCTTCTTCTTATATTGACTTCGTTCTCGCGCCACGGTGTGGTGGTCGGTTGTGTGAGCCTCACCGACGACGACACTGTCCACGCATTCTCCTTCTCCTCTCCATCCTCCTTGTCCAACGATTTCGAGTCCCTTGCAGAAGAATTTTTCTCAACGTTTTTTTCGTCTTTTTCATTCAACAGTTGACGTAAAGAATTTTTCATGTAGCTCAACGTGACTACACACGCAATACCGTAGACAACAAACGGTCGGACACCAAACACACGGAAATGCCACAACGCAAGCACCGACAACCACAGCGGAAACAAGTCGATCTGAATAACAGCGCGACGGAGGTGTCTCATCCATGTATAGAACTAGGGGAGACTACTGTAAAAGACTGACGGTCGTCGTGCTGTCACCGTCCTTCTTATACAAGGCTGTGACGTGACGAAGATATGACGTCAGCGGAGTTGTGATACAATCTTAATCTTCAATGTCTCTCGCATGCACCCACGAATTATGGTGTGTGTCGAAACCGAGCCATTTCAGGAGGCGAAGCGAACCCTTTTTCCGTACGACGCGCTCCACCAAATATCGATCAGGATATAGCGTGTGACGCAATTCCTCGGTGTAGAAGCGGCCCTTGATCGTTTCACCATGCAGGTCTTCTAGCGAGTACGTCACGGGATTCGAGAGATGCACACGAACGATTCTGAAAAGTTCGGTTCCCCATCGCGCTTTGTATCCTTTCCGAAACGGTGAGCTTTTGTACGTGCTCACCCGAACGATGTCACCGACTCGAAAAAATTTTCGAATTTTTCCCTTCAAAAGACGCGGGTCGAGCTTTTTCAGTTGCGCGTACACCGTTTGCAATAATCTATCGTCTTTGATGTCTTTCGTTTTCATACCGATTGTTCGATGTTTGGTATTGTTGTAATCTCTGAGGAGGGCGGTGAGCATCAGGGTCCAGCGTCGCGTCCCCTCGGCGGTGAAACGCCTCCACATCCGCTCCTTGAGCGTTCGATTGAAACGTTCCACAACGGCGGCCTTCACGTTGGAAAAGGTGGAATAATGATGAATGTCATGCTCTCGGAGCCACTTGTTGAGTGCGGTATTGTAAAACTCGGTGCCTCGGTCGGTTTGTAGGAAGTGGGGCCCTCAACCGCTCGACGTCACGATGCGGTCGAAAGCCTTGACGACTTCCGCTCCCGTCTTTTTCTTTATCGCTTCCGCCCAGGCGTACTTGCTATACACATCAATGACGGTGAGAATGTAACGCATCCCTCGATTGCTTTTCGAGTACGGTTGCATGTCGACCAAGTCGGCTTGCCATAGATCATCGAGTCCTTTCGTAATCACCCGCCGTCTCGCGTAACGACGTCGGGCAGGCGCGTGCAATTCCGCAGCGAGTCCTTGACGAACGGTCGACGACACGGACGTCTTCTTTTTCTTCTGCATGATCAGAGGAGCTAGCCGATAATACCGGCGTTACGCAATTCATCCTCTATTTCTACTATTTCTCCATCGTGTCCGTTGTTACCGGCGGCTTTGGAAGCGTGTAAAAGACTTAGCCTCGCCACGAGTGTGTTCGGATCGCGCCAATATTTGTAGTGTGGCGCCGTCACAAAACGTAGCCCCCTCCCCTTCCTCTTGTGAAGTCTTTGACTTCGTTTTTCACCCTTGAAAAGTTTTGCGATAATTTCACGGTATTTCTTTGTATTAACCTTTGTGTTATACGGATGAGACGGCACGTAATCCTTCTTGTGCGCGGAAGTGAGTTCGAGAATCGTTTTGTATTTCTTTCAAATCATCTTGCGTGACATCATTTATGTTGGGATGTCGATCGAAAAGTAGTTCGAGAAGACCTGGCTCTGGATAGAATTTGTAACCCTGAACGTAGAATGCTTCCTTTTCCGGGTGAAGTTCCATCATGCTGTCACCGATGTGGGGTTGTCCTCCTACATAGTACGGTCCCAAAACGGTATCTGATAAACCGAGTTTAGCCTTCGACAAATACTCTGTCAATTCATTATAATGTTGGTGGCGAACATCTTTATATCTTCTTCTTTCTTCGAACTCTGCGGAAAGTGTTTCGAAAGAGTGACCTTCTTCTTCTTCATTTGTTTCCGATTTGCTCGGAACACGCGTGGAAGATCGAATGGAAGAAGATGGTGTTGATGGTGGTGGTACGCTATTTTTTTCTCTCTTTGAGGTAGCGCTTTCGAGACGGGGGTCGTGTGATAAGTATCGAGTAATCGATTGCGCATCGTTTCGCTTTCTTGCAAGATGTTCATTTTGTTGCGAATGTTTTCACGCGCCTTCTCCACCTCCGTTTTCAATGTTTCTTCCGGCGTTTCGGATCGAAGGGGAGCGGGTGGTGAAGAAGGGGGAGGACGCGGTGTCTTTCCACGCAAGCTCTTTTTCGCTTTCTCGATCGCGCTGAGCGTCTCCAAGTCTATGTTCGATCTTTTGCTGTTTTTAGCTGTTTCACTGTCTACGTTTTTTCCTTTTCTTCTTCTCGCGTTTTCGCGAAGCCGTTTTATTTTCTTCACGCGTCCTCCTATATTCGTTTTCACTTTCATCACAGCCGCCACACCGAGCGCGGCCGCTCTTTCACCGATACTCGCGTCTCTGGACTTGACCCGCTCCCACGCGGTCTTGGCGAGCGCTTCCTCTGCCCTTTTGCGTCCCTCACCGCCTTTGTAGTTGTGGTAAGCGAAGTCGTGTTCTCTACACGCTTCGTCCAAAGGATTGATGCCCCGATCGCCTCTTTGCAGTCTTTTCATGAGCTTCGTACCGGGCCCGCAAAATTGATATCCACCGGGAATGTGAAGTTCGAAGGGCAGTTTGTCTATGGCCCGATTCAGCATCCGTCCAATAAATCCTCTTCCGCGATAGTGTCGCTTGCCCGTCGCGTTCCCGCGACATTGAAATGCTGTCGCACGTACACCATGGTGTAGAGTGAAGTCTATAGCGAAAGAAAAGATATTAAATAACCTTATTAAAAATCAACACCACCATCGTCACGAGACGGCACGAGAAACCGGTCGAAGCCCGATCGGTATCGACCGTTACGAAGCGCACTAGGTTTATATATTACAGCAAAAGCAAAACGGTCGGTGCTCCACACGTTAGAACACATCGCCTTAAAATCGTTGAATGTTCTAAATTCGTTTCCGGCGTGTTCTTTGTAGATGTACTCGAGGTTGTTGTCGTCTTCCCGGAAGATAACGATCGTATTCGCGTTATCGCGAATCAACTGCTTGGGAATTTTGGTGTACGTTTGACAGAGGTAGAGCACGTCCGTGTGTTTATGTCTGCCGGCCGCGAAGTAGGCTTTGATACAGTCTTGTTTTTCCGTGGCGATGTCGTCGAAAATGAAAACACTGTCAGGCGACGCCTCGGCTGGTGGCACGATGCTATCGTGTTGCGAAAACGAATGAAAAGGAAGGAGTCAGTCGCAGACTTGTTTCAAGTACGTGTACATGGGCTGCGTATCTGTGGTGGAATATAAATACACGTTGCGGAACGCCAGTCCGAACTGTCCGGTGAGAAGCGAGACGACCACGTTTGTCTTTCCGCACCCGGAAGCATATTAGCATCCTTTACCTTCATACAGAACCATATGAAAATTACGGCTCGCCATTGGTTGACGTCTTAAAATGGCGGGGCGCGGTTGATTCAAATAAAATATACAGGTCTATTACGCCTACAGTTGACTTCGGTTTTCATTTGATACTGATTTTTTTTCGATTTGCAAATCAAATATTTGTCTAATACAAATTTAAAAAATTCTTATTTGTCTAGCATCGTAGGAATTATTGTTGGTAGACCTTAACAAATCTTTGGTGATGTTATAGTATTAGGATAGAAGTTAACCGTCGTGTTACTTGTTTATTTTGAGGAAATGTTGCCCTCAGTATTGTATGATGTTAATTCGTGAGATATTGTCAATGTAGCCTTTAAGACTTAATTTTTTGTGACTTCAATTTTTTTGTCACCTCAATAATTGTTCATACATGGTGGCAAAGTTATTGAAAACTCAGACTTTGAAATTTGTTTGAAATCTTCTGTTTTAAATACATATTTCCATTTATCGTTCTTTTCTATTTAAGTTCACATAGGGAGGGGAAAATGTTAGGAACATTTTTGCTGTAGCTCTGACTTTTCTGTTCTCAAATGTTTTCTGATTTTTGTATATTCCTTACATTTATATATGATATATGACATAAATTGAATGTTTTAGACCAAAAATGTGCATTGACAAGAAAGTGCCATATGTATGTATATTGCTACTTTAAAATATTCAATTTGATACAATATTGCATCCCTGGTTCCAAAAGGTTTCTAATTTCTTAAATATCTCAATTTTTGTATTGACAAATTGTCTATGGGTTTTTAATCATTGCTGTTTTAACTAAACTGACTTGATGAGTGTAAACTAAAAAATGGAAATCTGTTTTTAGCCTTGATAAGGTCATATAGGCATTGTTACAAGATTGGCAATGCAATAAAGACTTAAGAAAATATAAATATTTCAATGGCTCTTTAGAAGAATTACAAACTTACTAGTTGCAAGTAAGGAAAAAAACATTAAACTATATTTTAAATACTTTTCTTCTTTTTTAATGTTTACCAAAATAACAAAGTTGGGTCTTGCCCAAATTATTCTTCACAAATACAACTCATGTTCAATTTTATTTTAAACTATTTTTTTTGTGAATCACTTTAATTTTAATATTATACTATTGATCATCATACTTAAACATTTAAAAATCAATATTCATTACAATATCCAGTATAACTGAACAAAGTATATTGCTCTAATGAAATTGATAAATATTACATTACATACAACTGAACTTATACATGAAAAACTTAAATTCTAAAAATACAAAATTGACAGTTGTGGACTTGAAATCCATTGCCCTCCAAAAACGAATACATTAACATTTTTAAAAATCATGAAGGATACTTTAATAATGAAATGAACAAAAAAATATAATTAACAAAACATAATCTAAACCAATATGAGCATGTATAAAATATTGATATGCTCTAATGTTAATATTAATTTCATTTACATTTCAACTCCCAGATTCAATTAAAAGTTTTATTTAAATCTACACAAAATCTCGAATACTTAAAAATAAAAAATGTATTTTAATTTCTTCCCAAAATAAATATTTATAAAATTATTACAAAATCAAAACTATAGGCCTACTACTGGTTATTTTATGAGTAACAGAATCAGTTCCAAAACACAAAAGGATTTTAGTCCTATAGTACAGAGAGTATAAATTTTTAAAAAAAGGAGAAGAAGATGTAACACACTGGAACTACACATCATCAATGAACTCTCAATTTGAAGAAACGCAGAGCAAAGAATGTGTAAATGATGGGAATGTGAATTTGGCATAAGGAAGAAAAAAGTATGAATTATAATTATAGGCTCTCTAATCACCCTTAATTATGTCATACATTACTTTCAAAGATTTATTCATACTTTCACATATTTATTCACTGATAGAATTTAAGAGCATATAATCATAAATTAAATACACATTGATTCTGAGAGTTTAAAAAAAGATATCTCTCCCACTTTTCCTGAAATGCCAATACCATGGAATATTTTAAAGTGTTAGGTTACAATGTGCCATGGGACTTGGGATTGGGCACATTTTCTTTGACATTTGTAGCCAAATTTCTCTTCCTCTTCTTCTTTACTGGTTCCCCTAAAGCAGGTCTCCCAGCAGGTAATCTTTTGCTGCCTTTTGTCACTGTTACTCTTCTAGATAAGGATGTGGGTTGCACTCTAATAGCACCACCTGCTCTTTGTTGCTTGTATTGAGGCTTAGGAGGTGTAAGAAAGTTTTCCCATTCAGAGAGGTTTTTAATGTTTTCTAATTTGTTTTTATACGGTAGAAGACTCTCTACAGGCAACATAAATTTTTCATTTAATTGACCAAACATTTGACATTAGATTCACACATTCTTTTCTCTGTGTTTCTTCAATATTAGAGCTTATTGATGATGAATTTGTTGTATCTTTTTCTTCTTCATTATAATTTATAGTGTCTGTAGTATCAACTCTGCAAGTAATATCTTGTGTACTGAATGCAGGTTCTATTGGAATGAATGGTTCATAACAAGACAAAGGAGGCGCTTTTTCTCCCAGAGCTAATTTTGCCACTGAGTACCTATCTGAAGCACCAACTGGTGGAAAATTCACACTTGCCACACCAAAAATTCTAAACACTGCAGCCTGGTGTTTGCAAAATTTCCCATGCTGGCCATTGGCACAAGAGCAACACCCACATTCAGTATTTACAGAATACAGTACTTCAGAATTCTTCTCACTGGGAACTGCGAAGAAACTTTCCGCGAGTTTTTTAATATCACTCTCTTTAATGTACTTTCCCTTTTCCATCAAAGCTCTAAAGAGCTGCCTAGCACTTGCATTTCTACTGTATGCAAAGTCTCTCAATCTGTTACAGTAATATTGCTCAAGTGCCGTGGACACAAAATCTATAAGAGCCACCACATTGTAAACCCTAACTCGGGTAAGAACAATATCTTTGAACAATCTGACTGTAATTTCAGAAAAATTATTAGTGTGGTGTCCTTTCACAATTTCGTTTATCCAAGCAAGGCACCATTTTTCTTTAAATTTCTAGATTTCCTGAAGATATTTTTTCCAATTCACTGTCTCTGTGGACATTAGGGCATCATGGAATGCAGCTTCTGCTTCTTCTGGTGACTGAGAATACAAAACCTTTTGGAAATGTCGCATCATTACTTGTCGTTCAGATTTTTCAATGCCATGTTTTACATCCCATAGCCATCTCCATACTGATTGACACATATGAAATATACACAAGTTACTACTCTCAGGCCACACAGCCTTTAGGGCGTTGATTTCAGCCTGGGAATTGTCAGTTATGAAATATTTTAGAGTATTGAGCCCCCTGTAGGCGTCATTCACACCTTTCTTCAGAAGCTGGAATCCAGCGGTATAGGAGACTTCAGTTTGTCCTTGGGTAATGACAATGCCTACAGGCACTGCTCCAGCAGCACAAGGGGTTAATAAAAATGCGATACTGTGGTTTGCAGCATCACATGCACTGGTGGTGTCTACAAATACTAATTGAGTTTTAGCTATTAATTCATTAGCTCGATCCATTAGTGAAGTTATGACTGCAACTGCAAAATGAGCCTCTTGTGCCATAACAATAGCGCCGACTTCATAAAGTTTTAATTTTTCCTTTATTTTCTGGAACAATATTATTAATTTTCGTTACATTCGTATACATTTTCAAATCAAGCAACTTGAAATATAAATAATGTGTGTCGCCCCAACATTACTCCGCATGTAAACAAATACACGTGATCGTCGCTCGTTCAGAGTTCTTGTCCCCACTCTTTTACAGAATCTAGCGCGATACTAGTTAGTTTCTTTCAGAATGTATTTATTTATTGTATACCACAAACGAAGTCGAATCTTGCAGGGGAATCTTAAGGTTCTCTTCTGCCTTGCAGAGAAATCGGACACTGACTGACCCTGAAGCCAATAACGGTTGTCAACGCATCTCTGAGATAACGCGTGGTCGCCAGACTGGCGTCGTGTCGCGCCGTGCCCTCCTGCACGCCAGCTGTCTCCGCCAACGCTTTCGTGTTAGCTATACTTCTCGGAACAACAGGCCATAGTTTCGGCAACGGATTTTCGACCAGTTGCAATTCCAATCTTGAATATGAAGGTTCTAAAAGTTTGTGTTCTTTTTGTTGTAAGTGAAATGAGATGTTTTGACCACTCCGATAAACCAAATTGATTTTTGTGAACGCTTTGAACATAATAATAGTGAAGCTCTTCCTAGTACATCAGGTTTAAAACATTCACAGACAAAAATCCTTTGAAGTGGTGAGAAGAAAGTCCTTTTGAAACTAGTGACTACAAATCCGAGTGACTGTGCGAAAGGTGAAAGAACTGACCGCCGTTATTGACAGGCGTTAGTATCAGTGAGAGTGCACTACATGAATGTAAGTACCGTAATAGTTAAGCACATTACATGCATGTTTGATATTTTGGAGTACTGTAGAAGTGGTAATGGGAATTGTGTTATGACAGTTGTGCCGTAACACGAGCTTGCATCTGAGTAATACCGCGGCGCGAAAGGGGCAGCCAATCACGAACTAAAGGCGGAATGATACATGTATTTGTTTCCATGCGAAGTAACGACAGAACGATCAGACATTACTTCCTCGTACATACATCGAGAACACCTAATCCACTTCTTGGGCCCAAGTTCTGTTGTCTCCATACATCATACCATTGTCTTACTGTTCTATGTGTAGGATTTGTTCTCCCACTTGCAAATTTTTGTTCTTTATTTTCTTATTCTAAATCTAATAATCCTTTATGATACCTGCATGACTCAGCCACACACATTCCACTATTAAAATATCCAAAAAAAGCTTCTTTGGTTTTTTCATCTGGAGATAGGAAGCGTAATGTTTCTCCAACTACTAAGGAATGACTGTGCTTGTTTTGAAGAGTAATCATTCCACACAAGCCCCTCTGAAAATATAGTAAAAATATTTTATTTTTTAACTTCAGTGTAGTTTTTCCTTGAAATTTAATAAATAATGAAATTAAGTACATGAAATTATAATGTACTTTCTGAATAGTATGTTAATGGCCTCCATGACTGGAGGAATGTACAAAACATGATGGGAAGAAAAGTGTTATAATCTGGAATGAAAATTGTAAAACTTCACTCCTTAATTATTTATTACCTTAACATAAGGATCCTTCTTTCTAGTAGCAACACTGTTTATCTTAACCTTCAATGTCATGCTAGCTGGACAGTCAGCATTCTTTGACAAACCTTTTTTGTATTCATTTCTTGGAATTTTCATGAAGGAACTGTGACACAAATTTTTTTCTGAAAGAAAATGGCATTTAAACAGAATTTATATTGTTTCTGTTCAATTATAGGATAAATACTGATATGAACAAATATAAATAAATGTATAAAAACAACACCAAGTAAGTACAAAAGATATTGTTTCTATAATGTGTTTGGCTTATGTCTCTAAAATGAGAATAATTTTTTGAAATATATATCATTTCCAATAAACAGCTATAATCACAGGTTTCAAGGATAATTGTTCCTTTCTTAGTAGGTGCTATGTGCAATGATTTTACACACAGGCACCAAAGTAATATGTACAGTTCTGTAGTGACTTTGTAATCACTGAATATGAAGAAAAAAAAACATAATTGAAATATGGGTGGATTTAAAATCAGTCATTCAAATTGCTGACATTATTTGAATTAACCTTTCCTTTATGAAATCCAATTTCCACAAGATCATGACTGCAATAATCAGGTTATGTTTCTACTTACAAACAAACACATTTCACCATATTTGGTTTAGACTTTAAAAAATTCCACTGGGTTTGTGTGTTTCTTTGAAATTCTTCTTTCCATGCTTCAATATCATTCATTGAAGAAATAGAACTTCTGATATAAACTACATTTTCAGAAATTTCAACAATTTCATTCTCGAAACTTCCGGGAAGTATTTCCGAATTTATTTCAGAGTGCCAAAACATACTCTTAGATAAACCTAGAACTACAGAAAATATCTAACTTTATGATACGGTCAGAAGTTTCCACAAAATAAACAGGTAACTCGAAACAAACGTCTAACCTAATATCATAACATCAACACAAATTTGTTAAGGCGTACCAACATAGATTCCCGCGAAGTAGTGATAGTATAACGTTTATAATTGAAATTTATAAATTATTAAGGAAAGAACCAAGAATTTGTTTTTAGCCCTTAGTTTTGTATTGCTAATCGAAGAACATATAATATGAAATGAAAACCGAAGTCAACCTGTGGACCGACTTGTGTATTTTATTTGAATCAACCGCGCCCGGCCATTTTAAGATGTCAACCAATGGCGAGCCGTTATATTCTTATGGTTCCGTATGAAGGTAAGGGATGCTAATATGCACTACAGAACTGTACATATTACTTTGGTGCCTTTGTGCAAAACCATTGCACATAGCACCTACTAAGAAAGAAACAATTATCCTTGAAACCTGTGATTATAGCTGTTTATTGAAAATGATATTTATCTCAAAACATTATTCTCATTTTAGAGACATAAGCGGAACACATTATAGAAAAAATCCTTTTGTGTTTTGGAACTGATTCGATTACTCATAAAATAATCAGTAGTAGACCTATAGTTGTGATTTTGTAATATTTTGATAAACATTTATTTTGGGAAGAAATTAAAATACATTTTTTATTTTTAAGTATTCAAGATTTTGTGTAGATTTAAATAAAACTTTTAATTGAATCTGGGAGTTGAAATATAAATCAAAATAATATTAACATTAGAGCATATCAATATTTTATACATGCTCATATTGGTTAAGATTATGTTTTATAAATTTAATTTTTTTGTTCATTTCATTATTAAAGTATCCTTCATGAGTTTTAAAAATGTTAATGTATTCGTTTTTGGAGGGCAATGGATTTCAAGTCCACAACTGTCAATTTTGTATTTTTAGAGTTTAAGTTTCTTCATGTTTAAGTTCAGTTTTATGTAATGTAATATTTATCAATTTCATTAGAGCAATATACTTTGTTCTGTTATACTGGATATTGTAATTAATATTGATTTTTAAATGTTTAAGTATGATGATCAATAATATAATATTAAAATTAAAGTGATTCACAAAAAAAGTAGTTTAAAACAAAATTGAACGTGAGTTGTATTTGTGTAGAATAATTAGGGCAAGACCTAAATTTGTTATTTTGGTAAACATTAAAAAAGAAGAAAAGTATTTAAAATATAGTTTAATGTTTTTTTCCTTACTTGCAACTAGAAAGTTTGTAATTCTTCTAAAGAGCCATTGAAATATTTATATTTTCTTAAGTCTTTATTGCATTGCCAATCTTGTAACAATGCCTATATGACCTTATCAAGGCTAATAACAGATTTCCATTTTTTAGTTTACATCCATCAAGTCAGTTTAGTTAAAACAGCAATGATTAAAAACCATAGACAATTCTTCAATACAAAAATTGAGATATTTAAGAAATTAGAAACCTTTTGGAACCAGGGATGCAATATTATATCAAATTGAATATTTTAAAGTAGCAATATACATACATATGGCACTTTCTTGTCAATACACATTTTTGTTCTAAAACATTCAATTTATGTCATATGTCATTTATAAATGTAAGGAATATACAAAAATCAGAAAACATTTGAGAACAGAAAAGTCAGAACTGCAGCAAAAATGTTCCTAACATTTTCCCCTCCCTATTTGAACTTATAGAAAAGAATGATAAATGGAAATATGTAATTAAAACAGAAGATTTCAAACAAAGTTCAAAGACTGAGTTTTCAATAATTTTGCCACTATGAATGAACAATTATTGAAGTGACATAAAAAATTGAAGTCTGTTATAAGTCTTAAAGGCTACATTGACAATATCTCACGAATGAACATCATACAATACTGAGAGCAACATTTCCTCAAAATAAACAAGTAACACGACGTTAACTTCTATCCTAATGCTATAACATCACCAAATATTTGTTAACGTCTACCAATAGTAATTCCTACGATGCTAGACAAATAAGAATTTTTTAAATTTGTATTAGACAATGATTTGGTTTGCAAATAAAAAAAAATCAGTATCAAATGAAAAACAAAGTCAACTGTAGGCCTAGACGTGTATATTTTATTTGAATCATCCGCGCCCCGCCATTTTAAGACGTCAACCAATGGCGAGCCGTAATTTTCATATGGTTGCGTATGAAGGTAAAGGATGCTAATATGCCACCCGGAAGGTCCCACGATAAGAGCGCGCACGCTATCGGGAAAAAGCGGTCCGTGTCGGCTCTTGTTCTCGTCGCCTTTTCCACGCCATAAGGCCGTCACGTTCACGACGGGCAGTGTCGCCGATTGTTGAACAACGTCCATCGTCATACGAAGAACGCGAGAGACTGTTTGCATGCTACCGAAGGAAACTGTTTATCAAACGCCACCGACAATGGGAAGAGGGAGGGGGAAAAGGATACACTACTCGGCGTGTAATAAGGATAAGAAATAAAAAATACAATTAGAAATGTCATTTATTGATAATAAAAAAATACAAAGACATTACATATGGCTGTTATAGTTGTCGGTGGTAGTCATCGATGCAATCGCCATCTGCACAGCTCACGCTAACCATTCCGCGGCGTTGCGCGCGCATCCTCTGACGTCCAGCGGAAGATCGCAGCAGACCGTATCCGGTGAGGTGGACGTCGATCGTTCCGTCGTCTTGCAGCGTCGTGACGGTGTTGATTTTTTTTGGTCTTTCGCTCTTTTGGTTTTGCGCACTTTCTGGTTTTCTTCGTCTTCTTATTCGATGTGCAATGCATCGGACAGGGATGACCGCATCCAGAAGGAAAATCGGGCGGTGGCGCCACCGCCTCCTCCTCTTCCCCCTCTTCCATGTTTTCTTTGTTATCAACAAAAACTGCGAGTTGCGAATCGCAAGAAGATGAAGACGAACCGACTTCACCGGGCGAAGCAGATAGAAGTTCTTCTTCTCCGGTCATCATCATCTCTTGAGGGAAAGACACGGAATGAAGGCAGTGAGCGAAACACGCGACGTCTTATACGATCACGTTTTTCTTCACCACAAAGTCGTCGATCGGTGCGTATTGCACTTCCGTTTTGTAGATAATGACACAATACGCTGTGACGTTAGCTGTTCCCACCTGATCTTGATGTCGGTTTGCGAGGGGAGTACGGCAGACGCTCTGGCGGAGAGGTCCCATACAATAACAGGAAAGTAACGATTCAGCCACCAAAATTCCATCGCCGATACGGGTTCGCGATTGTAGTGAGAACGTTCCGCTTTTTGCATCATTTCATAGAGGTACGGGCACCAGTGTTCGGGCCCTCCGGTATAATATTTTACATTGACTTGAAGTTCGGAATCAGGGTAAAACTCGTCGTTTAAATACAGTTTTGCTCTCGTCATATCGTTACCATCGAATTCACCGGAATTCTGTTTCAGGTTCGCGTCTTTCCTCTTTTGCATCCCAAAGAAAATGTACAGAGTGTGGTCCTCTTTTGCGGCAGTCTTCACCGTCCACTGAAACGGTCCTTTTCCCCCGGCTGGAACGTTAGGGTATTCGTGAAGTTCCCATCGCCTGAAATGCACTGGGAGAGGCCGCCGACTGTCCAGCGTTCTCGTCACCGCGAGGGAAGCAGCATCGCTGAGCGTCAAATGAGGCATTCTCAAAATCACATCCGTCACGGTAATCGTCGTTTCGTCTGGTGTTGCCGCTTTCGTCGTGAGACATCGATTATCATGACGACCTCGAATGAGAACGACATCGTGTTTCACGCCAGTCATGATACGCGTGTGATCTTCGAAAAATTCCCATCCAAAGTCGCAATGGCACGATAACGTAAAATTTCCCGCCTCTCGAACTGAGCATGATTTTGGTGTTGCTGACGTCGCCAGCCTCGAATAATAGGAGATCTTCGGTCCAACACGCATAGCCGTACGATCTTCTTTCTGCTGGCGAAAGGAAACACGCGTTCTTCATCGTGCTCGTGATGCCCAGATTTTTCACAACGTCGACGATCACGTTGTTGATTTCGTAACGAATTTCGCTGAAAAAAATAGCGCGAACGATCATACAAGAATAGAGCTTTTAGAGAGGAGGATGATTGGTGCCGATGTGGCATCAATAGATTTAACTGGAATGTTTGATGATGAGAATGATCCATTCGACGCGTATCGTTTGGCGTTGTCAACTACGCTATTCAACAGCGGTGAACATTCATCATCCTCATCAACGGCCGTAAGTGTGACCGAAGCCACGGCGCCACGTCTGGTTGAAGATCCTAATTCCCCGTTTTTATTTATTCTCCACCCAAAGAGACGTAAGTAGAATTAATTGCATATATTGATGAATTAAAAAACAATTAAAAGTACAATTTAAAAAATTGTTTGAAATGAATTGTTTGAAATTTTTTTGTTTTAGTGACATGTGGAGTGCGATTGTGCAAAAAGCAGACGGTTCAAAGATCAACAAACATTGGGAGGACTTCCCAAAGGGAATCGCATATGAAATTACAAGTGCAAAAAAATATTCTTCAGAGCGATTTAACAGAGAATTACGCTGTCGTATTAAATGACAAATTTAGCACGTTTTTACCGACAAGGTATATTACTATTATAATTTTATTATTTGTAATCCTTGTTATAGTTTTATTTATAAATATTTTAATAATTTATTTTGATTTATAGATTTACTTCCTTGATCGATGAAATGTCTCCAGATCAATTTATGCAATCGAGACCTCACGTGATATATTTTGGAACAAATCCTGCAAATAAGGCCTACGTATTGCTATTATATCCGTATGAGCATTTAAAAATGAAAAACGTCTGGTAGACTATATTGCAGTATGGAAAAAATATTTGAAATTTTAATTTTCAAATAAACATTTGCACACAAATTACATTTATTGTTTTATTTCAAACCTATTCATCAACCGTTCCCCATCCATCACAAAAAAGGAACCCTACTTTTACAGTATATTGTAGCGAAGCCTGGTCCGGCGCCGGTGCGTCGGGGCGCTTCGGAGAAACCCGCGCTAAGCCGGATGTGGATGGGGGTGAAGGGCGGCGGCGCCACGCCGCGCCGGTTGGAAAAGCCCTTAGGAATCCCGGCTCGAATTTCCTTGAAAAGGACGCGCGCGGAGGCGAGTTTAAGAGATGTCGGTTGCAGCTCTGGAAAGGCTGGCCAGCGAGCCGTATGACGCCCGCTGCTTGTAGGGTGGGGGCGAGCCGTCGGATATTTAAGGCCGCGCCGACAGGCGCCTTGCGGGATACGCTGGGTGTCGAAAGACGAGAGGTATCTCAAGTGCTATCATATCTTCGGGTCGAAGATCGGTTTGGCGACAAGCCATGTAACTGGTGTAGTTACGGGACTCTATGTCCGACAGCTTCGCACCTCGCATTGCTTTTTGCTGCTTCCGAAGCAGTGGTTCTGGGCGAAGGCCTAGGGACGGTAGCGGGGTTTCGGGGCTAAGAGAACTGAAAGGTTGCCAAGGGGTTAGATTTTCGTATTATAATCTTTGTACATTAATTGTAAATATTCTGTAAATATATCGTATAGATGAATCAGAACAGTCGTCTGTGTTTTTCATCCTAGTACGTCACA